>SNQJ01S0010512.1:272505-282573 GCA_010110895.2 Picea sitchensis
TGTGTATATTCCAAGCAGGTTGGTAATCACTTCATTTATGTAGTGTTGTATGTTGATGACATGTTGTTGGTAGGAAATAAAATGGATGTTATTGAGGTGAAATCGCAACTATCCTCCAAATTTGACATGAAGGATCTCGGTGCTGCTAACTTCATTCTGGGAATGGAGATTAAAAGAGATTGTGCAAACAAGAAACTCTGGTTGAATTAGAGAAAATATGTTGAGACGATATTGGAGAGGTTTAATATAATATTACTTTTATATAATATTACTTTTAAATCTACAAAATACATGAACATAAACTCAGTTTTTGAATCATCATGTTAACATATCATCAAAAAGTTTGTGCTATTAAACATGCATATCGACCATATTATTACTTCTAATAGCAGCATAGATTATTAGGATTGTTAAAATATTTGATGTGCTTGTTTTACCATAGACAATATCACAATATTGTCACCCAACTGTAGGCACACAACCACCCCTGAGCACCATAACCTTTTCTAGATAGAATAATTATGAAAGAGACACTAGAACCAAAAGATAACCCAAAGATCACATATTTATCCAAAGATAGCACACCAGATAGAAAGTCCCAAAACAATAGAACAAGAACAATACTCAATTGTAGCAGTTACAGTTGCACTTACCAAGAATACCACCAAGAATATTAGAATACCACCAAGAATGTTAGGTAGCTAGAGAGGTAGTGGAGGCCATTCAATGTAAGGTGGACTAGGTCCACTATATTACTAAATAAGGCTCATTATGATAGTTAGATATAATAAATGGGTATTTAGATATAAAAAATGTAAGAGGACTTCTTAGAAGGTTTTCTTCTAGAAGATTCCTCCTCTATAATGTTCTTAGGTGATGGTAGCACTATATAAAGGGCTTCAAGAAATGTAATGGGATATGAAGAGAAGTATTGTATTGTGAGTGGTAGCTCTTTAGGAGGATGCCCCCTCGAAGAGCTAAGTGAACAGGAGAGGATCCCTTCCATAATATGATCCATTGTATGTTGTTGTTATGTTAGGTAGCTAGAGAAGTAGTGGAGGTCATTCAATGTAAGGTGGACTAGGTCCACTATCTTATTAAATAGGGCCCACTATGGTAGTTAGATATAATAAATGGGTAGTTAGATATAATAAATATAAGAGGACTTCTTAGAAGGTTCTTCTTCTAGAAGATTCCTCCTCTAGAATGTTCTTAGGTGATGGTAGCACTATATAAAGGGTTTCAAGAAATGTAATGGGATATGAAGAGAAGTATTGTATTTGGAGCGTGCAGCGCAATAGGAGGGTTCCCCCTTGAAGAGGCAAGTGAACATGAGATGATCCCTTCCATAATAGGATCCATTGTATGGTGTTTCCCTACCTTAAGGGTTTTCTTATAATAAAGTGTGGTTTTCATATATTCTTCTTGGATCTATTCTCGTGTATTGTGGTGCTTTTGTATTCAATCCTAGGTACTTAACAATTGGTATTAGAGAACTTTCCTTGGCACAAAGTGTGGGCAATTTTGTTTTTGCATATTTTTTCGGAGAAGAAAAAAAGAGGGTCGCGACATTCTGGACGATTTATGTAGGTTTTGGTGAAAATTTTGTAGAAAATGTTTGTATATCTGAGTTCCTTTCATAAAAAACCGAAGTTGAAAAAATAAATCGTCTGAAACGAAGTCCGAGAAGTAAAGTTATTTGCATTTTAAAATATGCAATTTTAAGTGTTTTTTCCGCATACGATGGTGTGATTTTTAAATTTATGTAGCACCTGGAGGCCAAATTTTCTAAAAAAAATTACAGAACCAAGTCCCTCTTTCAAAAATAGTTGATTTCAATAAAACAATCACCCAAATCAGAGCTCTGGAAGTGAAGATATCGCTGATTTAAAATCAATAATGTTTTGGGGTTTTTTGTGACGGTAGTAAGATTGTAGAGTTCATAACTTTGCACAAGGTGTTCAGATTGCTACCTAATAAGTTCCATTGGATATATTATTTTAATATTTTTCTTTTTGTACATTATATGTGGTGTTTCCAATGGATATTCACTCTCAAATCAGGGAAATTCTACACATGATTGAAGCATTCAAATCCCAAATGCATGACACATTGCATAACTTTCAAGATGGTCTTAGGGATAGTTTTCGTAATATTCATGAGTCCTTGGAGAGCATCTAGGAGAAATGTAATTTGCTGAACATCATGGATGAATATCATCAAGAAGTGTATTTTTTTGTGCTTTGGAGGATGATTGTGATGATTGTTATATGGATAGTTCTCATTTATGGGATGAGAACCACTTCCATCTTCTATTTGATGACTCTACTTCCCCTCAGGTAGAGAAATTCCTGGAGACTAAACAAGATCATTCTCTGCATATTATTCTTCAGTTTTATTATTCTCCAATAACATTGGATGCATTTTTTGTCGGTTCTAAATATTTCGATCCATGTGACCAGTGCCAATCTTTAGAGCATCATTTTCAGTTGGATCCCAAGTTACAATATCTTCCACTTGGAGTTCACATGAGCACTTGGACATGGGACCCAAGTTCACAGTGGTAGTTCAAATACTTCAACATGGTGGTTCACATTTATGCATGGGACCTTGGTTCTCCAGACTTCTTCATCATTATGGTCCACACTTATCCATGGGACCTGTTAGCACTAGGAATCACCCTCAGACTGCAATGAGGATAAGAACAGTACCCATCATTTTATACAGTAAATGTAAATGATTTTTAAGGGGTTCCAATGGATAAGACTCGAGATAATAACGTTCCAACTCAGAAAATATGGGTTGGCATGCACAAGCAATTGAGGTCTTGTATCAACTTCAGTCAGTAAGTTGGAGTGAAGGTGAATAGGAGGAAGACTTTGGTGAGAAAGTGTAGAGGTATTCTATGGACATCAGCTCTTCCAATAGCCTAAGGAGGAAAAAATTCAAACACAAGATTCTCTTGAATTCAAATTTTCAAGGAAACTGAAAGACATTATAACAACACTATAATAAAACATTCATCATAATACAGTTACAACAATCCATTTGAATCAGTTAATCATGAACTCTCTCAGTATCAGAGGCAAATAAGATGGAAGAAGAAATCTGACTTAGATTAATCAAGAAGTCTCAAATCAAGTTACATAACTAGAGAACCAGTGTTCTTCATCAAAATATTACAATATGGGAGCCTAGCTCAACCATCGCCCCTTACAAAATATCAAAACTGCCTATATATAAGAAGAACTGTTGAAACCATCGGGAGTGTGATCGGATTGGTGCATTCAAAGTTTTCAGTTAGCATCTTCTCTGTCAAACTATGCAGACAATCTTCTATTGTGAGAAATGAGCTCTTTTGTTTGGACCTTCTCTGTTAGATTGCACATGAATCTCTCTGTCAGACGCGAGCTCAAATTTGCCAAACCTTTCTGGCTTTCCATTTATGTGCTGAGACGAGGTCTCAACCACCACTCTCATTCTTAGTAATTTCCTTCATTAGGATCAGGACAAGGCCTGACACCCATAACTATTCTTAGACGATGTCAATGACTTCTACGAGTCAATTTTGATGCCTCGAGGTTATGTAGATCTTCTTATGTGACCAATATAGGCGCAACATGTGGTGGGACGATAGCGTATGCGTAGGGGTGACGTGGAGAGAAATGCATGGCGCAAACTTGCATGGCATGATGAGTGAGCGACGGTCAAGTGGAAGGAAGCGGAGGATGCTAGAGCTTTTCTAACCCCAAACATTTCATTTTTCGTGTGAAAATCACGGGCATAATGCCACATGATTTATACCATAATTCTCTTGATGGTAAACCTCAATTATGCTTGATTAGTATGAAATAGGTTGCAAATTCTGGTGTTAACATTTGGCTCCACATGGGATGGCATGCTCCCTGGGAGCTGCCAAGAATAAGTAGTTCCAGTGCCTTAGCTGTTGGGCTATGGAGTCATGCTCTGAAAAATCATACTAAGGAAAACATGCCGAAAAGTACATTATTCAAAAAATAAAATCAAACACACCTGCTCCCGAGGGAGCTTATTTATGTACAAAACCTAAGTTAACTAACTTTTACAAAATGCTAGGTGAAAGAAACCTTCCACCATATCCATTCAAACTGTTTGATAACTGAATCCTTCGCTTCACTGCAAATGATCCATAAAAGACAAGGAAAGTGTGACAACTGACTAATTTCATTCTTATGATCACCCATATTACCTTCAAATGTTAATAAAAATATCAAGCCTGCATGCTCCAAAGAATTTTAAAAATGTAACTTTGTTTCAAAGCTTCTGACAGTTGGCTTGATGTCCTCTACATGCACACTTGACTGAATGAAATCCATAGGCATCTGTGGGTCAAAAAGTTTCTTGATGTGAACTGTAGGTACAAGTGGAAGAAGGATGGACGTAGGAGGATGTTAATCCACTGATGACTATTGATTTAATTATGGATGTGTATAAATGATCTCTTCACGTTCCTCAACTATGGGCTGATCCTGGTCAAACTCTCGGGTTGTGTCTTCTGTGACGAGGACAACTTCTACATCATCCTTACTATCTTCATAGTGATAAAATATAAGATAAGATTGTTTCTCATCATCACTAGAATATCCATAAAAAATGGGTTGCCTTTCATGTCTATGATCAACCTTTAAAATAATAATTTCATCAAGAATATAACTGTTAAAAATATTCATTTCAGGAATAGTAGTAACTATTTCTTATAGTTGTTCAGACACATTATTTTCATCAAGATAGGGTTGCTCATGGATACCTGCGTCGAAGACAAAATTATCCAAGGTCTTTTCTTCATAGGGACAACAGGTAAAAATTGCCTTACATTCAGAGTTGAGATGATACAGACTTTGAATCTTGCCACAAGCTCATAGGTTCTCCTCTACTTCCTCAAAATCCATGAATAACTGTGATAAAGATGTAGATTTCCTTTCTCTTTGGAGAAGGACAAGCTTTGAATGTTGAGACATGACATAGTACACCATGGCAGCAGTCTCTGTGGGTCTGATCTCTACAGGCATACTATGATAAACACTGTAAAACCTCTTGTTGAAGACAACCAAGTCTTCCTCTTCCCTTCTCCTCAAGGCATTAAGACCATCCCAATACTGATCAAGGGACTTGTTCTCACCCCACCACTTTAAAAAAGCATCGTATAGCTCAACCCAAGAACCAATAGAGTCAGCTCCCAAACCCTTAAACCATACAACAACATCTCCTAACAAGGATTTGGAAAACAACCTCGTGGTAACATCCTCATGAACTATCTCAAATTGATCAATAAAATTCTCGAAAGCCTCCACATGCCTCTCAGATGTAACATGATCCTCTCCACAAAAATGAGGAAAGCACTTAAAGAAATCAAGAGGATAAGGATGAAGACGATATGGAAACTTTAAAGGTTTAAACAACTTGTCTCTTATTCTAGTTTGAAAACTAGTGGGTTGAATATGAATCTTAACACACTAATGGCAAGGCTCAATAGTAACAACATGATGTGATGAGATTTGAGGATGGATTGGATCAGTTTCAACCTCCCTAGGGTTTCAAGGGTGATTGATTTCATGAGGGGTTTCAATATGAAGCTCATCTTTATGAGTAGGCTGAGCTGAGGATATAATATGAGCATCTACAACACAAGAAGAAATCATGTCTGCTTCTTCCAAGGATGGATATATAAAGGAAGGTTGGTGATCAACCGAATAAACAAAGAAAAATATGATCCTCTTTATATGTGAAGGGGAAAACAAAAATGAGTTGATAAAGAACAACAGAAGTTCATGAAGAAAGCTCATAAGATGATACCTAGTCATGCCCTTCATCTTTCTGTCAATAGGATCCTCCCTAGTGGATTCTCTAATGTGGAGTCACCAGGTAGATGATTACAATCAATTTTTGTATCCCTCTCTTATCTGCCATCAAGAGTTGGATTTATGTCATTCTTCCCAAGGAGCTCTTCAATCTGCTCAAATCTGTCCCCGACAGCCGCACCATTTATGTTAGCACTAGGAATCACCCTAAGACTGTAATGAGGATAAACCCAACACCCATTAGTTTATACAGTAAATGTAAATGAGTTTTAAGGGGGTCAAATGGATAAGACTCGAGATAATAACATTCCAACTCAGAAAATCTGGGTTGGCATGCACAAGCAATTGAGGTCTTGTATCAACTTCAGTTAGTAAGTTGGAGTAAAGGTGAATAGGAGGAAGAATTTGGTGAGAAAATGTAGAGGTATTCTATGGACACCAGGTCTTCCAGAAGCCTAAGGAGGAAAAAAACTCAAACACAAGATTCTCTTGAATTCAAATTTTCAAGGAAACTGAAAGACATTATAACAACACTATAATCAAACATTCATCATAATATAGTTACAACAATCCATGTGAATCAGTCAATTATGAACTCTCTCAGTATCAGAGGCAAATAAGATGGAAGAAGAAAGTTGACTTAGATTAATCAAGAAGTCTCAAATCAAGTTACATAACTAGAGAACCAGTGTTCTTCATCAAAATATTACAATAAGGGAGCCTAGCTCAACCATCGACCCTTACAAAATATCAAAATTGTCTATATATAAGAAGAACTATTGCAACCATCAGAAGTGTGATCGGATTGCTGCATTCAAATTTTTTATTCGGTGTCTATTATGTCAGACTGTGCAGACAATCTTCTATTGTGAGATGCGAGCTCTTCTATCTGAACCTTCTCTGTCAAACTGTGAATCCAACTCTCTATCAGACGTGAGCTCAAATCTTCCAATCCTTTCTGGCTTTCCATTTATGTGCTGAGATGAGGTCTCAATCACCGCTCTCATTCTTAGTAACTGCCTTCCTCGGGATCAAGACAAGGCCTGACACCCATAATTGTTCTTAGACGGTGTCAACGACTTCTGCGAGTCAATTTTGATGCCTCGAGGTTATGCAAATCTTCTTCTATGACCAATATAGGCACAACAGGTGGCGGGCCGATAGCATATGTGTAGGGGTGACATGGAGCAAAATGCTTGGCGTAAACTTGCATGGCATGACGAGTGAGTGAAGGTCATGTGGAAGGAAGCGGAGGATATTGGAGCTTTTTCGACCCCAAACATTTCATTTTTCGTGTGAAAATCATGGGAAGAATGCCAAATGATTTATACCATAATTCTCCTGAGGGTAAACCTCAATTATGCTTGATTCCTATGAAATAGGTTGCAAATTCCGGTGTTAACATTTGGCTCCATAGGGGATGGCATGCTCCCTGTGAGCTGCCAAGAACATGTAATTCAAGTGCCTTAGCTATTGGGCTATGGATTCATGCTTTGAAACATCATACTCAATAAAACAAGCTGACAAGTACACTATTCTAAAAATTAAAGCAAACACACCTGCTCCCGAGGGAGCTTATTTATGTACAAAACCTAATTTAACTAACTTTTACAAAATGCTAGGTGAAAGCAAACTTCCACCATAGCCATTCAAACTGTTTGATAACTAAATCCTTCGATTCACTACAAATGATCCATAAAAGACAAGGAAAGTGTGACAACTGACTAATTTCATTCTTATGATCACCCATATTACCTTCAAATGTTGATAAAAAGATCAAGCCTTCATGCTCCAAAGAATTTAAAAAATGTAACTTTATGTACTCATCGACAGGGTCATGAAACTGAAGGCAACACATGATTAACTTATGAAAGTTTACCTTCATTGTTTCAAAGATGTTGACAGTTGGCTTGATGTCCTCTACATGCACACTTGATTGAATGACAACCACAAACATCTGTGGGTCAAAAAGATACTTGTTGTGAACTGTAGGTACAAGTGGAAGAAGGATGGACGTAGGAGGTTGTTAATCCACTGATGGCTGTTGATTTACTTTTGGTTGTGTATAAACAATCTCTTCACGTGCCTCAACTAAGGGATGCTCCTGGTCAAACTCACGGGTTGTGTCTTCTGTGACAAGGCCAACTTTTGCATCATCCTTACTGTCTTCATAGTGATCAAATATAAGATAAGCTTCCTACTCATCATCACTATAATATCCATAAAAAATGGGTTGCCTTTCATGTCTATGATCAACCTTTAAAACAATAATTTCATCAAGAATATAACTATTAAAAATATCCATTTTAGGAACAATAGTAATTGTTGCTTCTAGTTGTTCATACACATGATTCTCATCAAGACAGGGTTGCTCATGGATACCTGCGTCAAAGACAAAATTATCCCATGTCTTTTCTTCATAGGGACGACAGGTAAAAACTTCCTTATGTTCATAGTTGAGATGATACTAACTTTGAATCCTGCCACAAGCTCGGAGGTTCTCCTCTACTTCCTCAGCATCCATGGATAATTGTGATAAAGATGTATATTTCATTTCTCTCAGGAGAAGGATAAGCTCTGAATGTTGAGCCATGAAATAGTACACCATGGCAACAGTCTCTGTGGGTCTGATCTCTACAGACATACTATGATAAACACTATAAAACCTCTTGTTGAAGACAACCCGAGCTTCCTCTTCCCCTCTCCTCAAGGCATTAAAATCATCCCAGTACTGATCAAGGGACTTGTTCTCACCCCACCACTTTAAAAAAACATTGTATAGCTCAACTCAAGAACCAATAGAGTCATCTCCCAAACCCTTAAACCATACAACAACATCTCCTGACAAGGATTTGGAAAACAACCTCATGAACTATCTGAAACTAATCAATAAAATTCTTGAAATCCCCCACATGCCTCTCAGCTGTAACATGATCCTCTCCAGAAAAATGAGGAAAGTACTTAAAGAAATCAATAGGATAAGGATGACGATTATATGGAAGCTTTAAAGGTTTAAACAACTTGTCTCTGATTCTAGTTTGAAAACTAGTGGGTTGAATATAAGGCTTAACACACTGATGGCAAGGATCAATAGTAACAACAGGATGTGATGAGATTTGAGGAGGCTGTGTATCATTTTCAACCTCCCCAGGGCTACAAGGGTGATTGAGTTCAGGAGGGGTTTCAATATGAAGCTCATCTTTATGAGTAGGCTGAGTTGAGGATATAATATCAGCATCTACAACACATGCAGAAAGTAGGTATGCTTCTTGCAAGGATGGATATATAAAGGAAGGTTGGTGATCAACCGAATAAACAAAGAAAAATATGATCCTCTTTATATGTGAAGGGAAAAACAAAAATTAGTTGATAAAGAACAACATAAGTTCATGAAGAAAGTTCATAAGATAATACGTAGTCATTCCCTTCATCTTTGTATCAATAACATCCTAACCAGTGGAGTCTCTGATGTGGATTCGTTAGGTAGATGATTACAGTCAATTTCTGTATCCCTCTCTTGTCTACCATCAAGAGTTGGATCTATGTCGTTCTTCCCAGGGAGCTCTTCAATATGGTCAAATCTGTCCCTGGGAACATCACAATTTATGTTAGCACCAGGAATCACCCTTAGACTGTAATGAGGATAAACCCAGTACCCATCATTTTATACAGTAAATGTAAATGAGTTTTAAGGGGGTCAAATGGATAAGACTCGAAATAATAATGTTCCAACTCAGAAAATCTGGGTTGGCATGCACAAGCAATTGAGGTCTTGTATCAACTTTAGTAAGTAAGTTGGAGTAAAGGTGAATAGGAGGAAGACTTTGGCGAGAAAGTGTAGAGGCATGCTATGGACATCAGGTATTCCAATAGCCTAAGGAGGAAAAAACTCAAACACAAGATTCTCTTGAATTCAAATTTTCAGGGAAACTGAAAGACATTATAACAACACTATAATCAAACATTCATCATAATATAGTTACAACAATCCATGTGAATCAGTCAATCATGAACTCTCTCAGTATCAGAGGAAAATAAGATGGAAGAAGAAAGTTGACTTAGATTAATCAAGAAGTCTCAAATCAAGTTACATAACCAAAGAACCAGTGTTCTTCATCAAAATATTACAATAAGGGAGCCTAGCTCAACCATCAACCCTTACAAAATATCAAAACTACCTATATATAAGCAGAATTGTTCCAACCATCAGGAGTGTGATCTGATTGCTGCA
>SNQJ01S0010513.1:0-19391 GCA_010110895.2 Picea sitchensis
AATATTATTCCAGGCCTAAGCCCCCTAGGCTTAGCCCCTAGGCTCATTACTCAGCCCCTTTCCCACCTTTCAGCTCCTGATCCCTTGCCCAATCTGTGGACGCTCAGTCCCCCATCACTCTTTCATCGTGGTCGGTCTGCACTTGCGGTATTTACATTTTATTAATTGACCTGCATACATACAAGTATATCACAGGCTCCTGGCCTTCAATACTTAGGCTCCCTGGCCTAATAAAACTCATAAGCCTACAGCTTATACAAACTTGGCTCACCAGCCTATAGAACATATTTACAATTCTTTGCATATGCATGATCTGCAACGGGGCTCGGCCTTGGGGACACTACAGTAGGAATGGTATCTGAAAGATCGAGTGCTATGAAAATTCTCCAGTTGAGCCTGCATGGATTCTTCTAGGAACTTACATTAGTCAATTTGTTTTGGAACCATGGAAGTTGGTGATAACAAAAGAGAGAAAAATCCAAGGATGGAATTTTCAATTACTCTATCGTGGTCACAACGCAATACCTGGAAAATGATAGCTAGGGCATGTCGAGTGGTTTAAGTTTTCTTTGTCATCCTTAGGTAATGTCTGGTAAAAAACTTCCAATGTGTTCTCTTCCAATGTTTCTATATGTTCTTTCGGGAAGACAATAATTTTGGCTAGGGTTTTCCATGACAAATGGCAGATGGTATGTTGTTTTTTGACGAGAATTATTTTGCATTTGGGTTACAGGCAATTTGCAACACACCAGTGGATAATTCCAGGGAAATTGAAAGTTTCTGGGATGCTCGAATGAGCTAGGTTCAACTCCCATAAGTGTATATGATCTTGGTCACTTTTGGAATTTGTCTGTGCGGTGTTAATGATCTGGCCCAAGTCAAGGAAGGATGGGATCGAATCATAAATATCATTATCCCGATCAATTAAGGGTTCATCATTCTTTGAGGCTTTCTTGGAGGAATGCGACTTTCTAGGGCTTGGAGAAAAAACCATTTCATAATTTTAAAACGTAAAGGCACGAGTAAACTACAAGGGATGTAAGAGCTCTCGAGTTACCTTAAAACCAATTTGCAGGAGGTGTCAAAGAAGACTGCTTCTAATCCTTCCTCGTTTGAAAAACCTAAGCGTATGCTTTGGCACTTTGACAGCAATAATACTCTTTGGGCCCAACAAGGATTTTTACTTCTATTTTATTCATTAAAATGACACGTGTCAACATTTCATTTGGAAAGGGTGTTTAAATGAGCAATAGTGAAATTTTTTGAGTGATGTCATTACTGATTATCAGCACGGCCCCATGGACACGTGGAAACCTGATCATGTAAGTTTCCACAGTTAGTCATAATGCTACATAGTTTTCTGGATAGAAACTGTGTATGATGTTTTGAAATGTCCAAGGTTTCGAGTGGACACTCCACCCATCATTAGGGACAATTGAAGCTAATACATTGAAGAATAGTGTCGAGGTTGAATTTATAAGTTCAACCTCATCACTCTTCTTCAATGTATTAGCTTCAATTATTCTTGATCATGGGTGGAGTGTCCACTTGAAACGTTGGATGTTTCAAAACATCATACACAGTTTCTATCTAGAAAACTCTTTAGCACAACGTGGTAGCCTTTCATTGATCCACGTTGGTGCTTATGTGGGAATGGAGTTGACTACATGTCACTGGGCTCAAGGTGTTGTTCCATATCTCTAGTGGGTCCCCTTTGTCTAGGTGGAAACTTCTTATTTTCTTTAACAAGTGTTCTGCTAGCATGCCATGTTGTCATTGGTCCTTCTGAGTATCCCTGGTGGATTGGTGAGTCGGCTCCACGTTGTGATGAGTGGGTGTATGGGTGTGTTCTTTGTAATGGGTGGATAGGTGGTTTGGTGAAACCACAATACCATTGTTGCAATCCAACGAAGGTGGTTTTGTCTTCTGTTCTCTTGTCAGGTGATACCATACATTTCATGACGCGTGTCTCCTCAATCCACCATCGCACCGCTTATACTCCTTATCTCTCGTGCATATTTATGGTGCAACATTGATCACCCACCATAGATCTACCTCACTTGCAACCATCTGATTATCATTCCCCACACCTTCGCTGACGCTTTGTTCTCGGGCTCTGGTCTCATGGTCAACCCCTCTACTATTAGAAATTATGTCCTTTCGTGACATGATAGGCCCTGCTTTAAATTTCAATAAGCACCCAAGTGCTTAAATATCGCCTCAGGCACCTAGGGCATGGAGTTTTTGTTGTTTTCTTCAATTTTCCACAAAATATCTTGGCTCTTTTTTGTTCATAGGCTCTAGAAGCTCTCCCTTTGTCTCTATCTCATCTAGTCTTGGCCTTATAACCTCAACAAAACTTCATATCAGTGACATGGTCAAATATGGTACCAACACCATGGATGTAGGTTCAAAACCTATTATGGAATTAGTCATTAATTTAAGGATTATAGTTGATGGGAGTATTGAAGAGTACCAGGATAGGGTTGTTGGATTCTCTTAGAAAGAGGGAATTAACCTTGATGAGATTATTTCTCTGGTTACTAGAGGATTCTCTCAGAAAAAGGGAGTTGACCTTGTTGAGGGTTTTTATTTAGTTATCAAAGGTTTTGAGGTGTATGGGAAAGATACCCATGTTTATAATTTGTTAGAGTTATAGTGTGCGTTAGTGTTTACACCATGAGCTTGTTGGATTCTCTTAGAAAGAGGGAATCAACCTTGATGAGATTCTTACTCTAGTTACTAGAGGATTCTCTTAGAAAAATAGACTTGACCTTGTTGAGGGTTTTTCTTTAGTGGTCGAAGGTTTTGAGGTGGATGGGAAAGATACCCATGTTTATAATTTGTTAGAGGTCCTGTGTACACTGGTGTTTACACCATGAAATTGTATTTCAAGTTTGTTGAGTTGAGAATGTATGTAGATTTTATCTTGTGTTTTGATAGATCTGGTCCGCTTATCTTGGTATTGTATAGAGATGTGGTCATTTTTGTAGGGAGTCTTGAATGACAAATGATGTGGTATCTAAATATTTTGGTCCATGAAGTTGTTATTGAGGATGTTGGAACTTGGCAAGTCGTTGATGGTCTAGGGTTATGTTCTTTTAGACTCACAAGTTGTCAATTTTCTTTATAGGTTTGAGACATTTTGATATTATATTGTTTTGTTAGATACAATGAGACTTCCACAACATATAGGATTCACATTCCAACACAACGAAACACTATGGTGCATCGATATGTGAAGTTTGATGAGGATGTAAGGTCCTCTAATTCACAATGTTCTCCTTAGAGATTGAAGGGAGTGAGGAGGTTGTTGTTCAAGAGGTTGATTCGTAAGTTATAAATGAATTAGAGTTGGTGTCAATGAGGTGATATTGGGGATGGCTCTATGCCTTCACCCTCTACTCTAGCACGTATGAATCCAAGATGACTTTCTCAAACATCACAATATGGACATGAGCATGTAAGAGTGCTTATATATTTAGTGAGGGTAAGTATACCTCCTAGGAGATATGCTATCAATATTGCATTAGCTTCTTTGGTTCATGGGCCTTGGAATGGTTTTGAGGAGGTGAGGTGTGATCCCTTGATGGAGGATGATTTTTAGGTTGAATTTTGACACTACAATAGGTTCATATTTTTGAAAGATAGGTTTGGTTGAGTCGTAAAGGGATCAAATTAGTGTTGGTGAAAACAATTTCCTCATAAAGAGGGAGTATTATCTTTGGGGTTACTCTGAAAGTGTTTACACCATTCTTGGGGGTACTTCATGCGATGTGGGGGGCATGGTGTGTTGATAACCCTTGGTTGTACTACAATGATGGGCATATACATTGGATATAGCTTGTTCATGGATTGTTATGCCTTGAATTGATGCTTATGTGGAAAACTTACTTGGAGCATTGGAGGCTAAGATGGCATGACAACTTTCTTCATGGGTTGCATACCTAGATAAGTTGGTTGGTTGCTTGGGAGGATGAATTTCCTTGGAAGAGGAGTGTTGGGAATCTTAGAGGAGGGTGTTGAGCCCTAGATGGAATTGGTACACTTGATTTCTTGCATGGAGGATTGTACTTTACTTGAGGAAACTTGGGTTAATGAGTGATCAAGTAGGTGTGGTAGACCCATAGGTACACATGAATTAGGAGGTAGCAATAAATATTTGAAAACCTCTAAAAGAGGAGCATTGGAATTTTCTTAAGGAATGTTCAATGTTGGAGACTTTCTTATTGGATGTGCATGCATTAGAGCTTGACACGTGCCATCTATATTTGGAGCACTTCACATGTGGGCCTATCGTATGTAAAGTCAAGTTTCTTGTAATGGACTAGGTCCACTTTGTAGTATTGGCCTCCCTCATCTTTGATATAAATAAAGGGAGGAGAGTGTCTTTCCATCACTTCATTATTCTTCACTCATGTAATCACATGATCATGTTAGAGATGTGAGTGCTAGAGAAAACTAGTCTCTTTGTAAGTCTGCTTCATTGTATTTACTCTCTATCTTGAGCACTAGGGTTTTTGGAGGAAATTCAAGGGAAGACTAGGGTTAGGGTTTTACAGTTTTCCCTAAGGAGACAAAAAAAACTAGGTTTTAGGATAAAACCTAGAGGATAAAAATAAACATTTGGATTTTTATCTCTTGTGAGTGAAGACAACTAGGGTTTCATTGCATTTAGAAACCCTAGTGCTAATTGGTGTTCTTTATGTGGAGAATATAGAGGGAGACGAACATGTACACTTGTGGGATGCAAGTATGTGTGCCAAGGATGACTTTCTGGTGTGTATGTTAGCATGTTGAGGATATTTGGTGGAGTGATAATCTTTGGTTAGGAGTGATTCCTAACTAGTATGTGTTGATGGTAGGGTTTTCTTATGGATTCCCTAGCTAAGGTTTGGAGAGATTGACTTATACCAGCATGTATTAAACTATTTATATGTACATGTACTTCATATTCTATATATTAAGTGTTCCAATTGTCTAAATTTTGTGTACTTCCATATTTGAATTTCAACCTATGTTATCTTCATGATTGAGTAGATTCTAGCATTGGTTATGCATGCTGATTTGATATAACATTGAGCATAATTTGTTAAGTGATTTAACAAATATCCAAAAGATAAGGGAGAATATTTAATGTTGCAATAGTTTGTTGTAACAAAGTAATTTCAAATCTATAATTTGATTGGGAAGTGTTCCCTAAGGGCTGTAACTTATTGACATTAAAGCACAATTGATCAATATTCATTTTCTTGCACTGCCTTGTGATTTGAGTTGAAGAGAAGTAAAACATTTTATGCTATAATTTAATATTTTAGCTCACCCTAAGGATTAAGTTTCATGAGAAATAGATCTAAGAAACCTCAAGGTTGAGATGAAATCTTTGAATTTGCAATAAAAGTTGGATTCTTTAAATTTCAACAATCTCTCTCTCTCTCTCTCTCTCTCTCTCTCTCTTTGTGTAGTGGAAAATTTCTACTCATTTTATTTATAGAAAAAAATACTCATATACAATTGTGTAAGCTAATATTGGGATGTTTACCAGGGTTTCACCGTGGTTCAGTTACTTTTCCAATTAGGTCAAGGTATTTCCAAACACAAAATAAACATTTGAGGATAATTCAAGTAAGAGTTGTGCACCTCAATCTACAAAAAAGTAAAAAACATACAAAATGTAGTTAGGGATAACTGATTGATTAGAGAAATACTCCACTAAATCATGAGAGTTCAAAATAGTGGTTGGTACTTTGAGAGGTGTTACCCTCCACCCTATGAATTGTCCCCAATGCTCCAAGTTCCAATTGGGCAACATTCTTTGTGATTTGATCAACCTCCATGTTAATTTCTCAGTATATGTAGGAGATGAAGATGTTGAACAATTGCGTCTTTTCTCTTATGTTTCTCACACTTAGTTGACGATGGATGATGTTTGTGTGCAATTTTACATTGAGACAACCCACTATAATTTTTGAGTCTCCATATAGACCATGCCCTTTACTCCCTTGTATTATGCTATATCGATTAGTGCATTTGTTTCTATTAACTCACCCTCGTTGTTTGTGGCTACTCCCAAACCCAACTTGAAAGAGTATTTTTCCTGATTTCAGAGTAGGAGACCATCTCCTTGCACCACTTATGCTCAAATTTCCTTGTGATGCTCTACCAAATTATCCCCTAGGTCTGGTGGGATCATGATTTAGGTGCAATATTACCCTAGGGGGATTCAATGTCTTGGCTTCCCTAATGTGATTTCTATAGGTTTTCAACCAACATAAAATTTTGTAGATGCATAGTTTTTTCTCTTGGAAAATACTTTCATTCCTGGCCAACTAGATTGGCCACATTACCTCTATGGCCAAAGCTTGATTTGATATTGTGTTGTGGCTGATCTAGCTCTAGAGTGCTACTAATAATGACTCTCCTTCATATGATCTGGGCTAGTTATGCAAGAAAGATGCGATTTCCCAAAGTCCCCATATGGAGTGGTAGTGAAGGAAGAGGTGGTTTATTGTTTCTCTTTTTCTTCACAAAGCCTAACATCTATCAGGCCTTTCCATCCCTTTCTCTCTAAACTATCCTAGGAGAGGATTGCTTTCCTTAGAGACATTTAAGTGAACAATCTTGTTTTTTTTGTTGTTCTTGTTGGTGGGGGGCTGGAATGGGGTTTTACAAATATTAGCTTACCACCATAAGTAGGTATTGAAATGAGGTGTAATATGTTGAATTGAATATCCAAGTTTGACAATGTATACTCCCATAGTTGGGTTTCCCCCCCATATTAAGTTGTTCTCTTCCTCTCTCAATCTAATTCCTAATCGAATGAGATGGCTAGTGAATTCCTGCCATTATGCACATTCAATTCCTGATATCATGATGTTTGAGGAGGCGATCCATTGTCGATTTATCAGTGGTGGGGTGATTGAAATATGGTGCAGTAAAATCAGTCGCTTGTTTCCCGACACATCTCTCAGTTGGTTAGGAATTTGGTATTATGGCTCCTATATTTCCCATATATCCACCTCTAGTTTAACCCTTTTTCCATCACCTACTTGCTAGCATAGGTGGCCAGTGATGATGTGAGTTGCAATGATGATGGCCTTCCAAAATTTTGATCCTCCTCGATGTGTTTTGATAGGATTTTAGATCCATTCTTCAAAGTCGTTGGTGTTATGTTTTATGAAACAACACCTATTGTTAGAGCCCCTTATTGTTTATGAGTTTCCAAGACCTTTTGGTAACCAATTCTATTCCAAACTTATCCATATGCTTTATTCCCCATCTACCATGATATTTTGGTATTGAAATCTCTTCCTAGGAAACCAAGGGAACACCCCTATTTTCCTTGTTTCCCTTCTAGATGTAAGTGAAGAAAATTTGCAAAATATTTGTTAAAACCTATTTTGGGGGTGTCCCTGGGAAACCCATATGTTCAGTGGAAAATACGAGATTTAATTTTGTCCAATAACCAGTTCCAACTTCCAATCTTGGCATAAGTAGTGAGTTTGCTAGAGATGGAATCCTAGGTAGGTCATTTTGTCACCAAACTCTTGTAGTTAGAAGGGTAGGAATTTGAGGACCAAGTTTAGATGAAGTTGAGGAATGAGGGTGCATTAGATATAGGATTTATTGTTGATCTCCATCCCAATTGTGAGGCAAAATAGGTACAATTTTTTTTCATATATTTTGGCTTTAGCTATACATCCATTCCCAAAGAGGTGGAGGTCATCTACGAACATGAGGTGGGTGATATGTAGTTTGTTAGTGATATTAATACCCATTAGGCGTCCTCTGGTAATTAGAGAAAATAATGGCGGGGAGAGAGGGAAGCCTTGGCAGAGACCTTGTGAGGAGGAGAATAATTAATATCATGGGCCATTTATGAGTAGTGCAAAAGAAGTTGTGTCGAGGTAGGATTCAATCCATGAGGTGAAAGGGCACGAGAATCCACCTTGAATAATGATCAATTTGAGGTAGAGCCAATTAGAGAGGTCAAATTCTTTGGACAAGTCTATTTTTTCTATGAATGCCTTTTTGTGGCTTACCTTAACAATGTGAAACACTTCTTGCGCAATGGCAATGACATATTGGATGTCCCTACCATGTAGGAACCTCATTTATTCTTTGGAATTGTTATCCAATAAGATGGGATTTTGTAACATCCCTCATTCTAATCCCCACGAATTATAATGTAATTGTATAAATATGAACTAGGTTGGTAAGCTGATGTGTTGGGGCGAAGAGCCCGTATTGATTGAATGTGGTTGGGGGCTGAATTGAATATTATGTGCATTGAATAATTAATAAAAGTAATAATTGCTGCTATGATACGAACGGAATGAAGAACAATGGGGGGCTATGGTTCCACAAGATAGAGGGGTCCAAGTGGAAAATATTCATGGGTATTAATCCAACCCACATTCCTAAATTATTATCATTGTATATAACCTTCTAATTTGATGTGGAGTGTGCTAGAGGCCAATCATTTAACTCATGTAAGAGGGTGGGTATGAGTGGTTACATCCCATAGTTATTGGAGAACATGGGAATGAGTATAATATTCTTGGGGAAGAGTGTAAGTCAAGTCAAGCAAGCAAACAAGAGAGGAAATTTGTATGGCCAAGGGGCCAGTTATTGGACAATCACGTTTTTGCATAGAAAGCAATTTTTACATGCAAATTTTGGGCAACAAAGGGAGAGTGAGAGGGATGGGAAGAGTACCAACCATGGTAAGCTTGAAGGAGGCCATTGTTTGGCTGTGTTTTATGTTGATAAAGAGGCTTGTGTGCCTGTAAATTGGGCTATAAGCCTGTGGTACGAATTCATGTTGAGGAAATGTCTCAAGAGCCTTGTGAAGGCCGTTGTGAGAACTCCTTGGGCAACTGAGAGTTCCTAGAAGTCCCCAACTAAGATTTCTTGTCTAACCAAGTGCACTAAGAGCCCTGATAAATGAATGATACAACCCAAGGGTCTATGAGCAGTGAAGGGGGTGCAGTGAAGGGGGTACATTCCTTGGGTAGTGCAGGTTGTGGGGAAAAGAGAGAGCTGGAGGATTGGAACTACTATGGGAGTAGAACCTGAGTTTTGGGGTTGTTGTGTGTGGAGAGTGGATAGCTAGTGGGTTGGATCTCCTTGTGGACTCATAGCCTCAGCTTAGGGGTGGCCTATTGTTGAGAGAAAATGAAAAGAAGCGCCTATGGCTGGGAGGTTCATCCTTCATATCCAACTAGTTGGTTAATTATTAATAGATAAATGTTTATGTTATGTTCTTATGTTATTACGCTACGTAAATGGTTTATATGAATGTTGTGTGTTTGTTGTTTACTTGAACAATTGCATTCAAGTTTAATATATGGCATTAGATTCATTCAAAAATGTGTATCGGTCAAATGGTTAAATCTGTGTGTGATCTTTAGCTGGTAAGCTAAAGGAATTTAATTAGCAGTAAATCTGAATGATTTAATGAGTTTCCACACACAATGTTTCTCAGTTGGAGGTTGGGTATGTTATAGTTTTAAATGAACAGTGTTGATGTGGGTGATGAGATTGTATATGCAATTAGATAAAGAAATGGGGTGAAAATGATAAAAGATAGAGGGATTTTTTACCTTGGGGATGGTAGCAAGGAAAGATGTATTGAAGGCATGTAATACATTCCTCTATGATTTGGATTCTTTAATGACTTTGAGGAGGTCCCAATTGAGTATATCCCATACTCCTTGAAAGAAATAAATAGGAGAACCATTGGGGCCTAGTGCTTTGTCACTTTGCATTTGGTAAATAGAAAATTTGAGTTCCTCTTTCAAGGTGGGGGCCAAGAGATGTTCATTGGCTTCCTCATCCACTCAGGTGAGAAAAACCACAATGTTTACAAGAATGATTATGAGTGTCTCCTTTTCTAGCTAAGTATATATATATTCTTGAATTAGTTTACTCTGGACAAACTTATGGTGTTAAAGTAATCATTTAGGTATCCTATTTGATTGGTGATCAGATAAATGGTGTTGAATGATTTCTTGGCTTTTGCTTTCTTGTGAAACAATCCAATGTTTTGGTCACTCACTCAGATCCAAATGGAATGACGTTTCATCCTTTAGTGTTCCTTTTCCCATGCTAGGAGTTGATGTCTCTCCCTCTCTAAATCCTATAGTTCTTGATGCCATGCATAGGTAGGGATGGTGAGACTAACTTGAATGTGAATAGTATCAATTTCTTGTTTGATGGTGTTGACTCGTGAGGAGGCATCTCCAAACTTCTTCAAGCACAATTAATTTGAAACCCCCTTTATGATGATTAGTTTCCTTTGAAATTAGGGCATGAAGTCCCCATGGTCCTTCGATATGGGGGTCTGGAATTCCTTCGACATGTTGAATCTAGTCCATGTGTTTAAGTTATTGGGGGTTGAATTTAAACAAGGAAGACATTTTTTGATTGGCCTTGTTAACCTCCAATATGATAGTCAATGATAGAAACTGATATTTTCCCAAAAATCTATCTAGATGCTTCCTAATGAATTCTTCTCCTGAATGGTTGTTTATTTGGGTTGTTGTGGAGATGGATCGCTCAATGTTCACTAGGTTTTCCTGCTTGAATAAATATACAAAGAAGTCAACCAAAGGATCCAATTGATCTCAACTGCCTCATTTTTCCTCTTCATTCAAAATCAAATTTAGGTCCTATTGAGATAGCAATAACCCCCCATATTATTTTCAACTTCAACATCTGATGGATGAAAACAAAATAGCACAGGGCCCCTCATATTTTGGATGTTTCTATACCTTCAAGGACTTTACTATACATTATTTTCCTTTGAATTTTTTGCTTGTTGAGCTTGTCCTGGATCTTTTCCTTTGAAACTCACTAGGATCCTCAAAGTGTGTTTTGGTCTTTTCTTCATTCTTTGAACACGTTGTTTTACCCCTTATAAATTATTCCAAAAATTGTGCAAACTTCCTTTTTATATCTCACAAAAGTTTGTTTCCTTGAGACATGTTGAACCTAAAATGTCTTTGACTGTGACACAACATGCATTGCTTTGAAATTAACTTTAGTCATGTCATATTGTAAAATTCCAAAATTGTCTCAATTGTAACAAAGGGAAAGTTCAAAGTGAATTCTTTTTCATCTCGTTCTTCATCACATCCTTGGAAGGTCTCTTTCCGTGTGACATATCATGTGACTTAAGTTTTCTTTGTCTTGACGCACCACAAAGAATTTTTTTCTCTTGCAATGTATCACATGAACCAAAAGTTTCCTCTTGCATGCCATATTAAATAGATTGGATTTTTCTCTTTTGTAGTGTTTCACACAAAAAAAATATTTTCATGCGATATGTTGCATTCCTTGAATTTTTACCTTTTGCGACAACTTCTCTTTTTTGCACCACACCAAAAATTATTTCCATGTGATACATCACATTAGGTCAAATTTTGTGTTTGAGCAACAAACTTTTTATCGCTCCACACCAAAGTTTATTTTCATGTGATACACTGATAGGACCCTTAATATGATGATTTCCTGAAGGAGGTCACCAATAAAAAAGGAGATAATTTTTTTAATCTTGATCTCTATCTCCCCACGGGCTTATTGTTCCCTTGAAAGACTAACAATACTAATACATGATGTTGTTGTGTAAAGTACCAGATCTAGTATAATAGCATGAAACAAAAATATTGTAGAAAATAACAACGAAACAACACAATAGATGAAACCACAACACCAAATATTTGTCATCACAATTATAACAAAGGCCCTTGAGTTGGCGTTCTTCCATTTTAGCCCGAGTTAATTTCTAGATCTTGAGGGGAGTGGGAGGAGAGGTAGGGTTAGTAGGTCAAGTGCGAGGAACAAAGGAAGGTTTGTGGGTCTGAGCAGAGACAATTTGTTGGGCTTCCTTAGCACGTTGAGTAGCCTCCAACCAAGTGTGAGGGTGAGCCATGAGGACCTGGGATTGAATTTCCTCTTTGAGGCCATAGCGAAAACATTCCTAGAAGAAGGCATCAAACATGACATTTGTTATGAAATCCAAGTGTTCAAAGGTAGATATAAAGTCTTCCACTGTGCCAAATTGCTTCAACTTGGTCAAATGGCCAAGATAGTGGGTGTCAGTATCAAAGCGGTCACATATCTTTGCCAAAAACTGAGTCCAACCAACATACCTCTGGCGTGTCTTTCTACACCATTGCCACCATTGCCAACGTTTTGGATCCAAATAGAGGACACCATAACGAATTTTGGCCAAATCATCAATAATTCCATGCAAGGAGAAATAATGTTCCATTTGAGTGACCCAACCAGTGGGATCATATCCATCAAATTTGTTCACTTCAACTTAGGGAAGGCAGGGGTCACGAGGAAGGGAATTAGAATGAAGGGCCATATTATGGGAAGATTTCTCACCTTCATAGGGGGAAGGTTTTTCAAGGGAGGGAGAGCTAAGGGATTGTTTCAACCACTAGGTGAGGGAGGACAATTCACCCTTAACCTCTGCCAATTTTCCTGCGACATTGGTCTCGAAGACCGTGTCCAAGTGAGAATTATTGGAAGCAATTTCAGAGGTCATTCTTTGGATGTCTACCTTGTGTTGTTTGGATTCATATTTTAGGTGAAGGAATTCTTGGTTGCGAGTAGTGGCCATGGGTGGAGGGGACCGAAAGAAGGGTTGTGGGATCACGAAAAAAAGAGTAAAAAATGATGTATATGAGTTTGTTCAGTGTGAAAAGAGGAATGCAATGAGAAGTGTCAAATATGGGTGCATGAAGGTAAAACCAAGGTTAAAAATGATAGGTATCACAACGATCAGGGCGAAAAGGGGAATCCAATGAGATAGGTCTAAAATAAGGGCCTGAGGAGGTAAAAAAAGGTTAAAAATGATAGGTGTAGAACGATCTAGGAGAGAATGGGAATCTAATGAGATATGTCTCAAATAAGGGTACTGGAAGGTCCCATGATTTTGTTTTTTTTTACTTCGCTAGGGTTTTATGCAGATATGAATAATACCGTAGTATTAAAATGCCCAAATTTTGAACAAAAAAATGAAATAATTGTATAGGAATTTCCACAACCCGAATGCAGGAGGAAAGGTTATAGGGCAATGGATCTTCTCTATTCCTTTTCTGTTTGTAATTTTTTTGCAACCCAAATGTTGAAGGAAAGGTGGCACAAAAATACATCTTCTCTGTTCCTTTTCTGTTTTGTTTCCTTCCCAAGGGTTAGGGTTTTCAGGGTGCCTACAGACAAGGGTTTTCCCTGTGCTATAGCTCTTTGATATACGTGCGGGGTCCAACAGTAGTACTTGGCCCAATATCTCAGGGCACTAACTAAGGAGGCTAGATTGTTCCCTTAGCTATACTACCCAAATACCCAGGTACTAGAGAGTATCTTCCTGAGTGTTGTTCTCGGTGACACTATAGCAGTCAAGGGACCGATTGGTTGATCTAAAGATGGCTTCAGGATATCTAGGTTGATCCGTATACAAGTGATGTCTGATGTGCTACCACTCGAAGGGGTACCAATAGGGGTTACAAGGGTGGCCAACAATGTGCGCTTAAGTACCAATTGTAGTTCCTACATGTATGCTTCCCTGATCATAGATTTATGCTCTGATACCACTTGTAAAGTACCAGATCTATTATAATAGCATGAAATATAAATATTGCAGAGAATAACGATAGAACAATACAATAGATGAAACCAAAACACCAAATAATACCTTTATTGATAGGAAACAATGTTCACTTGCCTCTTTGAGGGGGTAACCTCCAACAAAGCAATGCTCTATTACAATAATTGTCAAGACAAATACCTCTCATACCTTCTACTCTTATTTATACTAATTCTATCTTCTAAAGAACATTCTAGAGGAAGATCTTTCTAAAAGCGGAAGCTTCTATTAGGTCTTCTTACATTGACTTGTTCATATTTATTAAATATTCCTTATTAAATAGTATCGACCTTTATTACATGGAAATATATTATTCTACCTACATGAGAAGTTAGGGGTTTAGGTCCCTAACATGTTGACATGGTTGAAGTAATAGACTTAGATATGGAAATCGAGAAATCCAAAAAAGAAAAAAAAGGGTTTGTTATCGCAGGATTCATACTTGTACAAAGCCCACCACAAGATCCCCAATTATTGCGTAACAATGGAAGAAACTATCACTATCACCTTAGTAGGATAGTCCCTCGTTTTAGTTATGGAGGAGGTCCACCACAATGGAGGCTTCCCTAGTGACATCAAGGGATCAAATAGAAAGTTTAGTAGCCAAGCCTACCACCCCCTATCTTGATCACTAGTTTGTCGGTCTAGGTCTAAGAAAGAGAAGAGATTGAAGGTGATTTTTGTACCTGCCCAGAACAAGAATACTTTGTAGCATATATATAACAATTGCCAAGCTAAAGTATGCAAAAATAACCTCTTAGGACACTAGACATGATAAATTGCAATCGTTGTTACAAATTTGCAGCAGTAAACAATTGTATGACAACATTAAGTAATTTATAATAATGACAATAATTAGTGCTAAACAATACCACAATTGACCATGAAAAATAAGCACATAACCAATATAATATTATCCAATTGTTAGAGGAAATTATTAAGTGAGTTAAGCCACCTTTAGATGAGTTTACGCTGCAAATAAATGTAGTTTAGATGGTTGTAGAATTTTTTTTATAAAAACAAGTAATATAGTGAGTTTGCTAGGGTTAGAGTTAGTATAGTTAGTAGGATACTTGAGAGTTTTGAGAGAGATGTTTCATCAATTAATTTCACCACAAGAGTTGCTTCAAGACTAGTGCCTTTACCATTCTAGGGATATGGAGTCTCAAATGCATTCAAGCTTGAAGTTTGATATACTTGAAACCAAGAGGTAGAGTCTAAACCCTAAGGTGCAAGCACATTTGGGCCTTAGGCTTTAGACTTTGAGGAGAAGGATGTCTAGGGTGAAAGCACTTTTGGGCCCTAGATATTGTTTCTCCCTTCTTGTAGCTTCAAATAGGTCAAAGATCAATTGTCTAGGGATAAAATCCTAAAGTGATAGCACTTTAAGGATTTAAGGTTCTAACCCTAGTAAGGACAATTCACAAATTTTGGACAAGTAAGACTTTGTGAGAGGAAGAAGCACTTATGTTCCTCTCTTAGGTTTTCAAAAAAATAAGACTTCTTGAAACAAATTATCAATTTCACCATTTACATCAACAAAATATCATAACATTGCAGAAATTTACTTACTTCATCCAAGAAACCATGATAATTTAACCCTAATTGTAGAAATATCCATCCAAAATCAACAAACCATCCACAAGAGATCCATTCCAAGCATAGTGCATGAGAGAGAAAGACCAATAACCCTTAAGGGGATGAAAATTTCAGAAGTAACTCTCACATTGGTGAGGAAAAGATGACGATGAAAATTAAAGTGAGGGTTATCCTTTTATATGAGGCTACCCTAACATAATTTTTCCACATAATATGTCAACAACAAAATGTAAGTGGGGCCGACCCCTCAATTAACCTTTACAAATACTAAAGTGCAAAAACACATCATAATGAGCCACACCTGTGAGACGTCAAGCCTCCTTAGGCAAGGAGGGGGCTTCCAAAGGCCACGTGGCATCAATCCAGAGAAGGGTGGGAGCAAGTGATGTCTCTTCTCATCGAACACCATGCCATGCATCATCAGTACTCCAAGAAATAACCAAACTGTACTTGCATCATACCTTAGAAGGTGATGTCATCACCAAAATAGGGCCAACGTCCAGGATCCAGGTGCTGCGTCTAGGCCCTGGGGATATGCATCTTGTCTCTTCCATGTCTCTGACTATTTGTTGCTGCAACATCCATGATCCTGGTGAAAAATAAGCTCTGGGGTACTCTACCCATCCTATGGGCTTCCAACCCATCTATGTGCTATCATGACTTAATCTTCTCATACCAAGCTCATCTATCCATCGTTCAAGGTTATGAGGATGTGAGAGCTAATGTATGAGGGTGGTGAGTCACTGGATGACCCACTGCTCTCCATCACACGTGCCAAGGTATTGCAATAAAGACACAACGTCCTTGGTACAAGCCCATGACGTCCCTCAAAGAACCATGTCAGGGCCATAAAAAAGAAACCAAAGTATAAAACATGGTTAACCAAGGTTCATAAAAAACATTAGTCCTTAAAGCATGCAAATTAAGTTGTAACTTATACGCCATGTAAATAATTCACCTCAATATCCCCTTCAAGCATCACACCAACCCATGAACCCATGTGAGTCAACAAGATTAAGTATGGGAGGGCCTTCATCCAACCCTATTAGGTGTGCCACCTAGCCAAGAAATAAAATAACCATGTAGAGGGATAGGTCCTGAGGAAAGCATGAAATAAAGAAACCCTTCAAGAGTAAGTGTGAAAGTGATATGGTTTTAGGGATTACTTCATGGATTATAGTGTCATTTAATCCATTTCTATAAGTGCCTTTGTGGAGGGTGTGTTTTCTCTTGAGTTAACTCATTCTTACACACTATTTTTTCCAATCCCCCTTTATCAGCCATATTACTAGTCTACTTTATCATATTTGCAAGTCCCCTTTTATAAGGTTTCAAGCTATAGCATTGGTATTTGGGACTTAGGTGAGCAATGAAAGGGTAGAGCTCAAGTTTGGACTGGCTCTTGTTAGTCCTTTGCTATCATTCCTTTTCTTTCTTTAACATCATTTTCTTATTCTTTTATTAGAGGCTGCAATCAACCTTTAGGCCTTCATCGCCTCTTCTCATGAGAGAATGGACCATGACCCATTACCGAAGTTTAGCACACCATGAGAAGCTCTAGGATGGAAATTGTTAAGTGTGGTGGGGAACATAATGTTATTCTTGTGATGCCCCCCTAGTAGTACCCCTTTTCCCTCGGTGGTGACAACACAAGACTAGGGCACATAAGCTGACCACCAAGGTGAAATAAGGAAATTGACATAATTTCCCAAGCCAGTGATCCATTATCCAACTTCAAACAAATATCCTCATCCACATGCCTCACAAATTAAGCACAACACTTTGCATGAAAGAAGAACTAACATATCTCATGGTGACGATGGATTACCATCTCCCATACTTTGGGTTGCTTAAATGTGACGAGTCTCGATTGACCTGTAGCTGTAAATGTGAATGAGGGGGGTTGTTGAGCTTCCATCTATGGACACACTGATCATCATCATGGTCAGGATCATGTTCTCCATTGCGGGCCATGAGACATGATCTCCTCTAGCTACCCCTAGGCACGGGGGGTAACGGGGATCATCATTGAAGTGAACTTGAATAGAAAGGGTAATGGGCCCCATGAGTACTTCCCAACATGAAGTATGGATCTCCTATTTTCTGGATAAGGCCCAAATCCGAGTGTAATATTTCCTTTGGGTCATAATGTATTGTTATTTAAAAAGTTAGGAAAATATGAAACTTGGGAAGTCCAAAAATTGTTAAGAAACAATTGCAACTCCTAGCAAACAATTGCAAATAGTTAGCTATATATGCCCAAGAGTACCTAGTTGAAAGGGCTCTTGCTTTTTGTAATTTTGGAGAACAATTTCTAAGAATTTTAATGAGAAGATGCTCTCAAGGTCATTCTGGAGGAGATGTTATTGGTGTTGAGTGATTTAATTGTTGTGGATTGTTTGTAGTATTTGTATTGTCATGTTCACCGTTGTAAGGCTATATCATTCATGTCTGGATTTATCTTCTGTGAGTTTATGGCTTTGCATTTTAATTTCTTTTTTGATATTATTGTTTCGAGTTGGTAAATAGAGGGTTATGAATAAATTGTTGTTTTAGACTAATCTATTCACTTGTATCATTCATCATTCATCATTTATGAGTTTCTACTTTTCTCTAACAACTCATTGTTTTATAAGTGCAAGCAAGACCTTATGATTTACTTTCTATTTCCTTTATTAGTTTGATCCTAGCTAGGATATGTTTAATTTGTCCACCTGTATCATTCATCATTTATGAGTTTCTGTTTTTCTCTAGTAGCTAACTGTTTTGGAAGTGCAAGTAGGATTATATGATTTAATTTCTATTTCCTTTATTAGTTTTCTCCTAGCTAGGATATGTTAGAGTAGTTTGTTTTCTGTACTTATATTAGTTTTATATTGCACACTACATCTTGCATTTCAATCATCACAACCTAATCATTTTAGTAATGGATGCGAGACCGAAATATTGATGGGTCTCCTATCCCAAATGACATGAGGTCTAATTGGGACTTTATACTAGGGAGTACCCCTATTTGTTGAAGGGCACTTTGCTCGTGCCAACAGGTCCCCTCCTAAATTGAGACGAGGGAAGTCCATAATCCCTTTGTTCAAATTGTCTTGCCAAAAATATCACCTATTGTAGATTAGTCCATGACATTTATGAACTTGATATTGTGGTTTAGCTTGTTTGAGAAGAGGGTGACATACATGACATTTGAAGATTTTAAATAGATGTTGAGGTTGTAAGAGGATTTCCAACCCACTCCTAGACCTTCAAAGAGGCATACTAAGTTAGTGTATTCAATATTCCATTAAGGGAAGTATTTTTGGAGGGAGGAATTCCATGAGGCTTCAATAGACATTGTTTCTTGAATAAAAAAGTATCACGCTTATGTACATTGATTTTCTTATGTAGATATATTTTCTTCTAGATTGATCCTAGGTTCTTATTGTTAATGGAGAGCAAGAGCCTTTTGGAACCCTCTTTAGGGGATTCAATTGCTCTAAGTGCCTTAGAGATGATCTTTTTTTTTTTTTTTTCTAACCTCAATGTTTGATTTCCTTCCCAATGCCTTCTTATTTGGCATTGTGAAAGGGACTATTTCTAGTCCTTTTGATATGGCCTTGGGAGGGGCTCATAAGGGCTTCTTGGCTTTGGAGTAATATCTATGGTCTAATTTGTCCGTCTTGGATAATTGGCTAGTTTCTGAGGTGGTGGGCGAGGAGTGGGGGGATGTGTAGGGGGTGAAGGCTAGATGGATGCCTTTGTCCAATATATCAAGGTCGATAGGGGGTCAATGGAGGGAGTTAGGTTGGAGAGCTTGGGATCTTGGTAGGAAAGATGGGCTAGCCAAGGAGGTGAGAGGAGGGAAGGGTCAACTATGAGGGGAGGCTCGACATCAAGGGTGGCTAGTTGTTTACCCATTTTAGGGTCCTATTTAAGTTTCTTGAAGACCTCCATAGTGAGGTTTTCGAGTAGTCTAGTAGTAGCCACATGTTTCTAAGAGGAGGTGTAGTGTACCTATTTGCTCTGATACCAATTTGTAGTGTACCTATTTGCTCTGATACCAATTTGTAGTGTACCCTTTTTACACTACCCAGGTTCACCCAACCTCTCACGCACATCATTCATTACATGGATGTAAAAACAA
>SNQJ01S0010513.1:28362-46210 GCA_010110895.2 Picea sitchensis
GCCTTCAATACTTAGGCTCCCTGGCCTAATAAAACTCATAAGCCTACAGCTTATACAAACTTGGCTCACCAGCCTATAGAACATATTTACAATTCTTTGCATATGCATGATCTGCAACGGGGCTCGACCTTGGGGACACTACAGGAGGTGGGAGCTAGGAAGGAGGTGTCTAGAGGGGATTTATTGGTGTTACGAGCTTGAGTGGGGTCCTCATCAATAGGGAGAGGGTTGCATCACTTACAAGTGATTCCCTCCTCTTCTCGCTTTCCTTCACCAATACTCCTAGGGCAGGTGTGCTGCAAGTGGCCAACATCTTGATATATATAATAGAGAAAAGGGACGCTGATGAAGTCCATTTTCTATTGGTGCATACTACCACCATAGTTGAGTTTAATCCTCTTTAGTAGACCCTCATTTAGGTCCATTTCAATGTAGATATTTTCCATAACCAATTTTTTCATTGCAAGGGTGTGCTCATTGATCTTCACACATTCGCCCATTTTGTTCCCCATTTGTTGGAGGATGGAAGTGGTCTAGAACTCCAAGGGTAGATTAGGTAGCTTAGTCTAAATGAGGATTCTAGTGATTTTCTCTTAGGTCAAATCAAACCCTAGGATCTAGTTCTTGATGCAAAGTCAAGCCGTGTGGTTGAAGTGGGGGCCTTCAACTTGTATGCGGTCCTGATCTTGTTGACTTTTGAACAAAAAAGTGATGAAGCCTTTGGATCCAAAGTGTCTCTTAAGAGTGTAGCCTAGTGATTTTGCCCACTTCATAGTAATCTATTAATCGAACTCCATAGATTATTAAGTCAACATAACATTGATCTTATCTATTAATAACAAGACATTGAAGAACTAAAATTGAGAAGCAAAAAGAAGCAAGTAAAACAAAAGAAGAAAAAAATGTGAAAGATCTTGTTCCTGCACTAAAACTAATCCAAGAAGTTCTTTCACATTCATGAAACCTATTGATGATTGATCCCATCGACAAGATTTTATCTTTTTACTTTAAAAAGTCTAGAAAAAAAAAAGGATTATCATTACCTTCAACCATTACAAGGATGCATATATCATCCCAAAATCTGACTAGCAATATCAATTATTGCACGTTGTTGGGATAATTTATTTGCAATAAGGAAAATTCTTATTAATTCTTATTAGTGCTTGTCTAAATCTAAATGTTTCTAATTAAGCAGTCGAATTAAGGGCTTGGAATCACTGATTAGGAGTCCATGTGCTCTTCATGGCCTAGGAGGTCCAATAATCCATAGAATGTTTTAAAGTGTCCTTTCTTGTAGACAAACAATGAAGTCAAATGAGTTTAGCTTGGGTGGTTGGCACAAATGATTGTTAATCTTTCCACCTAGGTTCAATTCAGCAAATGACATGTTGAGCTCACAACCAAAATATTATTATAATGAGGAGAAGTATTTTGGGATTCATAGAAGAATAGATTAAATGATCCATCAAGAATACAAATGGAAGAATAGATCGATTAACTGCATAATGAAAATTTTCAGACTATACCTATGAACATAGAATTGAGACATTTCCATCTGCAAATATCTTGCAAGCCCAATATTCTGTTCTCCAAGGAGGGGCAACATAAATGACACCAATCGATGTTGTTTCTGATAGGATTGGAAGGGTAACTCTGATAAGTGTTGCAGTGAGGAAATTCTTTCTGATCGAAGCTTGAACTTGCCCCACAAACTCAATCCAGGAAGCCAAATCTCAGAACACAGCCTGATCACCCAACTCTTGTCCAGCCATCCCTTCTCTCAGAACCCTCTCAAAAAATTCCTCCAGGGTGTCGCTCCCATAACTAGGCGTTGCATTGGCATCATACTCGCCTGTCTCTGGATCCAACAATAGCATACTCTCTGCAGAATAGTACCTCCCAATCTTCCCAAACTATGTAGCATCTTCCAAAGATGGAAAAACTTTCACCAAAAGCTCCAACACTCCTATAGCGTCCTTGCCCATAAGCCTAAAAATAATTTCTCCCTGCTCTAAAGGAGTCAAGGCCTTGCCAGGGCCACCGATTGTAAGAATTTTATTTAACTTCTCCTCTTCTAAAATACAGTCCACCATGAAAGAGGCCAAATCCCGTTCACTAATAGGCTTAGAAGCACACAGCCTCCCATCCCCAAACATCACATAGGGCTTCCCACTTTTAACAAAGTCCACTCGACGATCTAAACTCTTAAAGAAAGCAGTGGGTCTTACAATGCTATAAGTGAGCTCACCTCTCTCGGCTTCTCCCTGCAACTCAGCTTCAAAATTCAGCTTGGCTCTATGAAACTCTAGCAGAGGCTTCTGCACACAGATGGCAGACAACAGAACGAATTGCGATGCACCTGCTGCTTTTCCTGCAACGAGGCTGTTCTTGGTGGCCTCATAATCAATTCTCCAGCTGTCTTTCACACCTCCATTCCTGCTAGCCAGACAAGATATTATCACATCAATAGCAACACCCACATCATGGATGGCTGTTTTCAGAGATGAAATGTTCGTTACATCTGCAAAACAAACCTGGGCTCCTTTCAGCTCTTCAATGGTCTCGTTCTTCCCATATCTTCCACCAATTCCGCTCCTTTCCCTAGCAATTGCAATGACATTGTAGCCCCTCTTCACTAATTCCTTCACTACAAATTTGCCTATGTAGCCAGTGGAACCCACTACTAAGAGTCAAGACATTGATATCTTGGGTGCTCTTTTTTCTGAATGATTGCAGAGTCTGCTCTCTACTTGAAGCAGTAGCCTTGATGCAGGATCCCAATTTTTTACCAGAAAGTCGATTATGGATACGAACGCAGTAATCCAGTTGATGGAAAAAACCTGATTTCAACAACCCACAGAAGGGATCGATGGTATGGGAGGAACCCGAATGGGAATTAGTGGCAAGAACCTTCTCTGTACATCGTTTCTGATTTAAATTCCCGGGTTTCCTTAACGGGACTACGCTTGAAAAATTCAATGAGAATGCAGTGGAGAAGCCATTTAAAAAAAAACCATCTTTCGAAATGCAGATATAGGACTGCATAACATTCAACTTCTTCGCATAATTCTCTAATCTCAACAAGAAGAATATATATATATATTAATTAATAATTTAAATATAAATTATGGTATTTTAATTTTTAAAATAAATAATTAATAAATTTAAATTTTTATAATTAAATGTATTAATTTTTATTATTATAATTATGTAAGATATTATAAAAAAATATTTTACATAATAAAAAAAATTAATAATCAAAGTTCGTCACAATAACTTTAATTTTACACAAGCAATTTTGTCCACTCTACTATAACCATTACGATTAGGGTAAACCTATTATAAAAGAATTCCACTATGTAGTTTTTTTTAAGTGATATAGTTTATATTAATTTGTTTTAATATGGATGATGATGATGATTAATGTTCAATGAAACTAATTGATTTATGAAATCTTAAGGTAAGAGATTATTTCAATTTTTCAAAAATTGTATTTTTATGTTTAAAAAGTATTGAGAGAAGTGTTTCAAGATCACCGTAATGTTACAAATGTGACATATTTTCTCATCCCATGGTGTTTTGGGAGTTGTCCAATGCCCAACTTCACTATATAATTGGTGAGAGTTTGTTATTATTTTAGCAATGTTGATTTTCTTCTTTGCACTTTTCAAAACCTAGAGGTAATTTTGATCTTCTAAATTAGAGTTGACCACCTCCTTGTAGTATCTTAATTTCTTTTTATCCACTAATTCTTTAGCACACCACATATTCTCCTTAAATTTAGAAGAGATACTATTTGTAATATTATCGATATTCTCCATGATGGTTTTTTTTTGTATTCCCCAGTGATTTAGTCAAGATTTGGCATATTTATGCCATCCCAGCTTGAACCACTAGTAGTTTTGGCTAGAATTTGAAGCAATTTTGGGGAGCCTCTTGTCATCCATGTTGTTTATCTTGTTCTTGTACATTAGGTATCTAATCATAGCAATGCTCTCAATGAAAAAAAAACTTACTTCTATTAAAATGATAAAATAGGATATACTAAAATAATAGAATAGAATGTATTGTCCTTAATTTTGAGATTATAAATTATAATTTTTTTTTTTATATTTTTGTTATATTTTTTTTAAGATTTTCTAAACAATCCTAAACTTCACATCCATATTATATTAATTATAATTAATTTATTAAAATGTTTGTAATACACTTCTTCAATTTACATTTGGGTAATATTATATTTAAATTATTATTCAAATGATTGATAGATTCATTTTCATAATTTTTTAGTTATGTGATTTAGAATTAATAAAAAAATTAACGACATGTCATGGCATTACAATGACTTTAACGCATGTAGCTTTGTCAAGTGATATATTTTATCTTATTACATTAATTTGTGTTGGTATTATATTAATTTCAATTGATTATAGTGAAATGTTTGTAACACACTTTTCTAACTTGTATTGGGGTGGAAGGGAATCTAAGAGATGTAAGTATTTATTTTATGTAAAAGAATTATTAATTTATTAATATATATTTATAAAGTTAAATTAATATGTAAATATGTAATATGATGAAACACTTTTTCTAATTTGTATTTGGGTTGGAATTTAAAAGATATATTTGACGAGTAAGAGTATTTTCCAAGATACATTTGGTTGGAATTTAAGAAATGTATTATATATTTTTAATATATTAATTGGGTTGGAATTTAAGAAAATATTTTTTTAATATATTAATTTAATTTATTAATATATATTTATAAAGTCAAATTAATATATAAATATATTTATGTTATAAATACATATTTATAGTAGGAAAACTAATATATAGATATAAGGAAATACATAAATAATGAAAATATGTAAGTATATATTTATTTATTAGTAAACTAATATAAATATATGGGTTATTTTTACAAATTGAATATGTATTCATGTTATGAATCACTTAGTAAATTATTTTATAACTATGTTATTAATGGGTGGTTTCCATGTAGTGATAAATTACCTATAATCACTCCAACTTTGTACTTAAGTCTTTTCTAGTTTTAAATGGGGAAAGCTTGTGCCTTTTTTTTTTTTTTTTGGTCTTCTTTGTTCATTAGGTAGCTTTAGCTGCTATGTCTCGACATATTTTCTGGGGTATGAGTTTTTGTGGGTATGGTCTTTTCTTGTGGTTGTGGTGACAGTTTTTATGTTTTTGAGTTTAATTGTTGGACAATTTTCGTTTTTTCTTTTTGGAATGTAATCTTTCTGTTTTGAATATAAATATATCGAGAATTTTTTTGCTCGAAAAAATGTAATGATATATTAGTTTACTAATATATGAATATGTGGGTCCATATTTATTTATTAGTTTGACTTTCAAAACATATTTATATTTTTTATTTATTTAATCCAAACATAAAATATTTTATTATATTGTAATAAAGAGTTGTAGATAGGTTAACAATAGATACATAATACTTTTTAGTGTTTCTCAAGGAAAAATACACATTACACAGTTCTCTACTGTTATAAAAGTAAGTTTATAATAGATTATATTATATAACATAGTTATCAACTTCACGAGCATTGTGACCTCAAAACGAGAACTCTAGCCCTGAAATTTCATATTTTTGCATCAAATATAGCAAAATCAACTTTCGAATCGAAAACTAGTGCTCCTAGAATCACTACATTTTTTCTCGTGGTTAGAAGCATTACTTGTTTGAAACCATGGCCTTGACACCCTCTGCCATTGTGGACCAAGACCTTAAAATCAACTCCCAAATCGAAAAGTGGTGCTCCTAAATCACCCTTTTCTTTTTTGGGGTTAAAATTACGACTTGTTTAAAAAGGTGAGCTTGACAACTGGTACCTTTACGACCAAAACCTTAAAAGTAACCCCAAGTCGAGAAAAAAAAAAATGGAAAAAATCCATAATTTAAAAATAATTGAAAAGAGAAATTAAAAAAAAAATCAAGTCAATCCCCTTTTCAACGATTTTTTTTTTCTTTTCAAATAACTCAAAAACCATATATATATATATATTCAAACTAAAAAACAAAAACAAAACATAATAAAAAACCAAATTTCTTATATTAAAATAAAATAAAATAAAAACAATTATTTTTATAAAAAAACATCCAAATAAATTATTTTTTTCCCAAATTTTTTGAATAAATTTTAAAAATTATGTATATATATATAATTAAAAAAATTAAATTAAATTAAAAAACAAAATCAAAATGTTAAAAAAGTATTCTCGAAATCATCTCCCCTTCTTTAACCTTCGTGTAAATGCCACCCTTCATCCCTCACATAGTACATACTCGTCGTTTAAATGGGTGATGAGATTAACCCCATCATTCATTCAAGTAGCGAGCATACACCATCGAAGGAGTAAAAGGAAGGAGGGCAAAGTTAAAGGATGGGGAAATTTCAGGAACCCCTAGCCCCCAACCTTGTCTTCCATTCAAGTGGCAAGCACTCACCATACGAGGGTCAGAGGTTGACGTCGCCCCACATTGAAGCGACATGAACAAGCCATGGTAGGGGCAAAGGGTGGGATGTATGGGATTCAGGAGAGAGTATGGGGGGTAAAGGAGGGGCGTGTTTTCAGGCCCCTCCATTTCATTGTATTTTAACTATTGTGTTTTTTAAAAGTCTCATTTTAAAAAAATTTAGTATATATATTTTAAATTTATTCCAAAGACTTAAAAAATTAATAAATAATTAATTTTGAGTTTTTTTTTATAGAAATAAATTGCATTTTTAGATTTTCTTTTGGAAAATATGGTTTTTATTTTTAAATTTAATTTGTTTATTTTTAATTATTTTTTTAAATTGATTTTTAGGTTATTTAAAAAAAACAATCTTTTTTCTTTTTAACCGAAATTAAATTTGTATTAATTTCCAAAGACTTAAAAAATTAATAAATAATTAATTTTGAGTTTTTTTTTATAGAAATAAATTGCATTTTTAGATTTTCTTTTGGAAAATTGGTTCTTTTACTATAAGATTTAAAAAATTAATAAATAATTAATTTTGAGTTTTTTTTTTTTAATAGAAATAAATTGCATTTTTAGATTTTCTTTTGGAAAATTGGTTTTTTTACTATGGTTTTTATTTTTAAATTTAATTTGTTTTTATTTTTAATTATTTTTTTTTAAATTGATTTTTAGGTTATTTAAAAAAAACAATCTTTTTTCTTTTTAACCGAAATTAAATTTGTATTAATTTTCAAAAAAAGATATTGTGTCAAAATGAACAACCATTACATGGTTTGTCTCAAAACTAACCATTACATAATACATTTCAGTAATTGATTTAATCCACAAAAATAAAATAACCAAACATAAATTCCATGTTATCATACATGTTGCATATCTATTGAACTGTCCCATAAAACATATACTTTTGAAAACATTCTAAACTTATGCACTCCCTTGATCCACATGCTTCTCACTAGCCTAGTGCATTACATTGCCTTCAATTTTCATTGGGGCATGATTTTGCATTGCCGAGCCTCCTTCATTGTCTTCTCCTTGCATAGAATTTGGTGTACCCAAATTATTTGAAGCAAGAGAGAGGTTCTCTAAGCGCTAAGATGCATTGAAATCCTTTAGTGTTTCATACTCTGCCTCTAAAAGATCAATTCTGCATTTTTGCGAGAAAATTAGGTTCATCTAACTATCAATTTGAGCAGAGTATACTTGCTCCATTTCTGTAAGCTTAGTGGAAAGAGCAAGGATGATACTATTATTAACCTAAATTAATTCTTCATGCGAGTGCAAAATATTTTTGTGCTCACGTACATCATTTCTTTCCATTGTCGATTGTGAGCCTCCTATTGAAATGATATCACCTTTTTGACAATGTAAACCAGATACCAAACCAATCCCAACTACCAATATGTAAAAACTCTTTAAATATACCATATGGATCATCCTCAGTGCCAATACAATTGCCAGTTCTCAATCGAATCACAAGCCTGCCCAACCTGTAGATCCCTAAAATAGAACTTGAAAGTTTGTCATCATGAAAACACCAAATCAGAAAGGAGTATGTGCTAGAGAATCCAACACATCCTCTTTGGTGCATACTCACTTCATGAATCTCCCAAACTTGACTCCCTTTCCAGATGCATATAATTACCTCATGGCAGCCTGCATCCCTACTCTTCTAAATGTACCATGAAGATGCCACCTTCGAGAGCCTTCCAACTAATGTGTTCCCACATGCCTTGCTCCACTTCATACATTCACATTTAAAAGCCACAAGCGGTGATAGGCAAAATGAATGAGGGAGTGGGCTCGTATAGAAATATGAGTCGTCCTCCACCTGCTTCGAGTAAGAGACCTCGATTGTTTTTTTCATGATTTGATTTACCTTAAATAACATTTCATGAAAATTAATGGTTATACACCGATTCAAAACAATTTATATCTTAGGGGGAATTTATACTTTAGGGGATAGTGGTGGTTAAAACTTCCCCATTTTCCATCAAGAAACCTGCATTTAACGAAGTGGCATACTTTTCCATAACATTGACCTCATTGTTTTTCCATCAAGAAACCTGCATTTAACGAAGTGGCATACTTTGCCATAACATTGACCTCATTGTTGAGCTCTTGTCTGACATGAAAGAGCCTTACCCTCTCAAATTGAGCTATCACCTATCTAATTCTCTTTATGATGACATGCAGTTTGATTCCCCTTGGGGTGGATGGATTCATGGTTGCTCGAATAATGATAAAAAATATCTCAAAAACCATTATATCCCTTATTCCTTACTCTCTTGCCATGTTGATCCCATGCCATGGCGAATAAGATTAAGCTAGATTGTTTGTTACTTCCCCTATTCCCCATGCATATTGTTTGATTTGTTTCCCCTTGGGATTATGAAGACTCCCACCCGCACATATCGCCCTTGCTATTTTTTTTTTTAAATCCTTGAAAGGGGAAATCCCATGCCATAGCGAATAAGATTCATCTAGATTATTTGTTACTTCCCCTATTGTAACACCCTATTTCCCCCAGTCTGTAAAAATAACTATATTGGCCAAGAACTATGGCAAACTCCAAGATGTGAATGTTTGATTTGACGGACCTTTGTATAAAAGGTCGATGAATGTAAATTATGTTATGATTATGTGTTGCATGACTGCTGGGAGGGGGGATGTGCTAAAAGAGACCATAATGGCTAATGAGAGGTGGTGGAAGGGACCTGAAATGGTTGCGTTAACTTCCACCGAGCCAGTACTGTACTGGTTTTACTTGCTCAAAGACCAAAGCAACTCTCTGACCCTGGAATGGATTTCCCATCAGATTGGTAGGTGGGGAGGCTCCTCAAGAGTTAACAAGGGGATGGGGGTGAACCGCCCATCCGTAACAGCTCCCAGAACTGACCACGGACGGGGAAATTCATGCCACACACAATCTTGCAGAGAAAAGGCAAGAGTGGAAGTGTGGTAAGGGGTAGAAGAGAGAAAGCGCGCACGACAGGGGATCGCAGAAGAGAACATGAAAAACTCTGAAAACACAGGGAGTTTTGAATATAGGAGAAGGAAAAGTAACCTTCGTCCTGATCTATTTTCTGTATCAGGAGAAGGAGAGTAACCTTCGTCCTTGACTTCCGTTGAACTGGAAGTGGGAGACTGAATCTCCAAGCATCGTGGTCTAGCTCGGGGGTGGCTAGTGGTAAATCTGTTTGGAGTCACTGAGCCTATGGTTGGGTGGAAACGAGCACCCCTCTCAACAGTCACGTCACACCTGGTGTTTCTGATAAGTATTTTATGCCTTGTATTTTGAATTGTATACCATGAATACATGCTCATGTTTATCTGCCCATAAGGATTTCTGTGTGGAATGATTGCTCGGTGTTTTGATCGGAAATAATGGAAGCATACTTATACTTATATGATCATAATCGGTTTATGTATAAAATGAACGAGTTCAAAATATGAGTCCGTTCCCTTGAGATTTGTTCCGTCTATTGACTCACGCTATGTCCTGGTTTGATTTCCCGAAGGCACCTCCTCTTGGGAAGTTTCCTCGCATTCCAAAGCCGGAGTAAGTTCCTTGAAAAGACTACCGTTATAGTGAACCCACGAGTTTACCTTACCCCTGTCACAGAGTTCATAGCTCGGCGAATTAGGAAGGCTTTTTAGTCAGGTCACCAAGCCTAGGGATAATTACCCAAGAACTCTCTGAAGGATCATGTGATCGGAGTCTGGAAACCTTGTATAAGAAAGAGTAGTTCTCTCAGGTTTCGGCGTTTCAGCACCTGGGAAACCCAAGGGCAAGACCCCTCGTCTTTGCCAGTTGCGAAGTCCCAGTATGCAAAACCCTGAATCAGTTTAGCATGAATGGGTTTCGGTGTTTCGGCACCCGGGAAACCCAAGGGCAAGACCCCTAGTCTTCGCCAGTCGCGAAGTCCCAGTATGCGAAACCCCGAATCGGTTTAGCATGAATGGGTTTCGGCGTTTCGACACTCGGGAAACCCAAAGGCAAGACCCCTCGTCTTAGCCAGTCGCAAAGTCCCAGTATGTGAAACCCCGAATCGGTTTAGCGTGAATGGGTTTTGGCATTTCAGCACCCAGGAAACCCAAGGGAAAGACCCCTCGTCTTCGCCAGTCGCGAAGTCCCAGTATGAGAAACCCCGAATCGGTTCAGCATGAATAGGTTTCGGCATTTCAGCAGCCGGGAAACCCAAGGGCAAGACCCCTCGTCTTCGCCAGTTGCGAAGTCCCGGTATGCAAAACCCCGAATCGGTTTAGCGTGAATGGGTTTCGGCATTTCGGCACCCGGGAAACCCAAGGGCAAGACCCCTCGTTTTCACAAGTCGCGAAATCCCAGTACGCGAAATCCTGACGTGCTCTGTGGATGAGCCCTAGGTCACCGGATAGGGTCTTATGGTAGGAAGGAGGAGTCTCGAAAGAATTTGGACTGTTCATTTGTAGGGACGCGTGGTGAAGTTCTAAAGCTGCTGGGATTCTGGAGATCGGGGAAATAGGAGTGAAGACCTTGCCAAAATCCTGAAAGGTAGAATGCCAAGATTTAATCCGGGCCGTTGATCAAGTCAATGATCTGGACCGTATATCCGGATGATACCAGGCTTGCGAGTCTGCGCTAGGCCCCATAGAAATTCGTGGATTCTGTCCCTCGAAGAAAAGACAAACAAAAAGAAAATCATAGTTGTCATAATGGGTGTGTGACACCTATTCCCCATGCATATTGCTTGATTTGTTTGCCCTTGGGATCATGAAGACTCCCACCCGCACCTACTGCCCTTGCTATTTTTTTTTAAATCCTTGAAAGGGGAATGGTGTTTTTTTTCCATTTTTTTTTTAATTATTTTTAAATTATAAATTTTTATTTTGTTTTTCTTTTCTCTGACTCGGGGGTTTCTTTTAAGGTTTTCATTGCAAAGGTACAAATTGTCAAACCCACCATCTCAAACAAGTCGTAATTTTAACATTGAAAAAGGGAAGGGTGATTCTAAGAGCACCACTTTTCGATTCGAGGGTTGATTTTAGGGTCTTGGTCCACAACAATAAAAGGTGTTGAGACCATAGTTTCAAACTGGTTGTAATTTTAACCCTAAGAAAAAAGGTGGTGATTCTAGGATCACCACTTTTCAATTTGGAGGTAAAAATAACCACTAAATGCGACCTCTAAAAAATGAGAACTCTGGAGGGTTCTCATCAAGTAGGTAACTTTGTTGTATACATTCCAAGTTTTCCTACAAGTAGCATGTTTGACAAAGACATCTAGGATCCTATTGTCACTAAAAAACATAGTAATCAGCATAAAACATGGTTACTATTTGCTTCATCTTGGCCAACGTCTAAGGGGGAAGAGTTCTATTGTTCATTCCATTGGTTCCTTCAATTGATGAAATATTTCATCGTCTTTGAGATCAACCTAGGTAGAATTGTCTGATATTCTATTGTTTGAGGATGTGGATAAAGAATCCCTGCAAATATTTAGGGCCGGATTTTTTAGCATATTACATTATGATTCTAATATAATACTTCTTTGCTTTTGATGGACCAATAAACTCAAAAAAAATTCTTGTTGAGAGACACAAAGGTGCTCATTTTTGTGCACTTTTATTGTCATCGAGAACAACAAGGTCCTATTAGACTAAATTATTTCTTCATTTCTTCTTATAAATCTCTTGAATTCCAAAATGTCTATGTTCTCCATGAGATATATCTCTATTATCCATGCAAGATAGGATATGGTGGGGCCATAGAAGAGGTATCTGCCCAACATAATAGAGGAGTTACCAGGAACCTTGCACTCACTTTGAGACTTGAAAACCAAATAAAAACCAGAGCCCAAGTTTTCCCATGATGTGCCCCAATGAAGGAAAACCTAGGAATGTATAAACAAAGAAGGAGAACCTAACGAAAAAGAAAATGAAACCCATAATTCATAGAAAACTTCCCACTAAAAGAGCAATAGATAACTTCACCATAATCCAAACCTTCTACCTTTTCCACCTTCCTAGGAAGAATTCCCCCATTCAAAATGTATAGCCAGAACCAGCATGAAGATTTAACACTTTCTAGGGGTCATCCACCTCCAATTCCATACCACATTTTCACCCAATTCTAGAGCCCGAAGTCTCCATTATCCCATAGAGTTGACAATGTTTCAAGCCAAGGCATTCAATAACTAGAACATTGTTAATTGCTTGGATGTTGTGAAGGTTGAGGGATATTCTCGATACTACCATGACAATGCTAATGAGTTGATGTGATAATTGTTGGTTCGTGTGAAAGTTTAATGATGATTGATGCACCAAACCATTTTGACCTTAGGGGATAATACAACTATCAATGCCTTGAGATTTTGATTATTTAACCAAAAAAATGCCACACAAGAGTGCATATACCTCAACCTGATTATTTAAGCTTTACCAAGACCCTAAGCATAACTAGCAACCATTTTTCCTTTAAGATCATAAAGAATCTTTCCTGCACCTGCCACCCCTTTCAAAGCATATTTATGTTATGAACCATTTTATGTTATATTAGTTTGAATATGTGCCTATGTAACGAGCTATGGATTCCTTTATTTAATTTGAAATATAAAGTGTGAATAATATATGGAAATCCATGTATTCATATTTTATTTTTTTTTTTGAAATTTTGAATTATTACTTTACTTTTTATATATCCAAAAATACTTTATTTTAAAAGTAATTCACTTTATGAGTACATTTATATTATATTCAAAAATAATTTATGAGTACTTTATTATTATGAATACTTTACTTACAACACTATCATGGTTAACTATGGGTTGTCACCTATCAGTCAAAATGTGACAAATAAACATTTGTAACTCAAACAATGCCAACTTAACCATAAGGAATTGTCATCCTCTAAAATGTGATTGGTTCTTTTAAAGTTGATTTTGATAGTAATTTTTTTTTTAGACCCATTTTTATCTCAAAATTTCCCTAATGCTGAGATTATGATTCTCATGATGAAACTTGAAAAGTTTGTCTTGTAAATTAGTAAGGTGTTTCCCACTAGTTTTTGTTCAAGAGTTGAATATTCATAATGGATTTCTGTTTAGATGTTTTGTCTTTATGATTGCAATTTTTCTTCCAAGATATGAATTGCTAAGAAGCATTTATCCTTCCTTTGAGTTTTAGATTTTACATTTCAACTCAAATCCTTTCCTTCCTAGATATGCCAATTTTATGCTTCTAATTAAGGATGTACACTTGCTAGTCAAGTTCATTGTTTCATATCAAGTATGATAATGAATCTTCATTAACTTGTGATGATTTTATTATTGAACATGTTGCAGTTCTTCATAAAAGTTTTATAATTGTTCCTTAACAACCCTGAATTGTTCAAATCCTCTATCATAATCTCTACTTGCAAATTTTATATTTCTTTATGCAATTTTGTTATTTCATTTGGAACCTCAATTTTCCAAAATGAAGACCTTTCCTTTTCTACATGCAAATGAGGTGTAATTTTTGAATTTGAAATTTCCATTTCCATTTCTTCTTGTTAAGCTGAAAAAGCTATAGTTTTCTTACCATAAGAAAATCATAACTAATCTCTATACAAAAATAATAAAAACCCTCAAATTCTTCCCCACATGGCCCTAAAGTTGTTTATTAATTTTTTTTTTGAGAAAAAACATCATCCATTACACTATGCACTTGGTTTGAGAATGCATTGCCATATTACAATATACAATATGCAACTCCTTAGTAAAGTGATTCTCTTATTATGCTCAATCACAATAACCTCACTAAAATTCTTCCACTAAACTAATAGCTTCTATTCACTTATAAAACATCTATGCATGCTTGGTAAATGAGTCTACACCCTCTTCTAAAAATTTAAGATGTCCTTAACTTTGAGATAAATATTAAATGATTGCTAAAATGGATCTTCTAAAAATTTAAGATGTCCTTAACTTTGAGATAAATATTAAATGATTGCTAAAATGGATTTGAACGAGGTGAATGTGGTAGTGATAAACTCAAAAAAAATATTCCAATTTTGAAGGATATATGATAGAAGGTGATAGTTGTAGAGTTTCTGGTGGAGCCAAAAAAAAAAAAGAAGCAGCGCAATTTCATAATTTTGTGGATACACTATAAATTGAAGACTCATAAATGTATTACGAGGTGATTAACTTTTTTGTGTAATGTTCCATTAAGGGAGTTGTAAAGTTTAGTTGTGTTGTTTATCATTTTTATTAAGGATTTTGACTAACGCCAAAAAAACTTAAAAAATGATTTTCTTTTTATTTGTTATAAAGAAAATTATTAGTTTTATTTTTTATTGAAACTGAAAATTTTATATTAAATAAAGATTGCAATTGGGCTTGTAGTAAATGTACATAAGAATTTGAATTTTACAAAATTTCATCCATGAAAACCCATTAACAACCTATCGTGTATACCAACAACTATCAAAACTAGAAACTTATGAAAAGAAAATCCTTCAAATAATTTAACAACTATCAAAACTAGAATTTAACCATGAATATTTTGAAAAAAAAAACCTCTATAAAAAAACCAGTAGAAACACTACATCACTCAACTATATGTGGAAAACATATCCTTCATACCCGGATTATCCAATGTTATACCCGGGCTGGGGAGTTAAGTCAAGAAATGCATCACTTATTCGAAATTTAAAATATGAATACATGGCGTAGAAATTCATAAAGCTCGTGAGAGAGTAAAATAATCAATGCTTACTCTTTATACGAGTACAAATTCATAAAGCACAATATGAATATGCGAGGAGAGGGTAAAATGACCACGTGACAACATTGATGTCATATTTTATATGAATATTTAATGTTTACTTTTTATATGTGTGCGTGAGAATATATTTAGATATAAATTTTTATTTATTTAAAATATTTTAGAGTATAATGGAATATAAATTTTTAATTATATAAAGTATGAGTTTAGTTTGGATGATTATGAGGAATGATTGTTATTCTTTTTATTCAGGTTCAATTTTCATAAATGACATGTTAAGCTCATAATGAGTATGTTGTAGTGGCGTCGAGCGTATATGTATTGGAAAGTTGCATTTGATTCAATTGAATAGCAAAGCAACTGCTGCTTTTCCGGGGAAAAAAAATTATTTTTCAAATAAAATAATTATTGAAAAGTTGCCTTTGATTCAATTGAATAGCTAAGCAACTGCTTTTCCGAGAAAAAAAAGTATTTTTAAAGTATTTTTCAAATAAAGTAATTTATTTTATGAGTATATTTGTATTATATTTAAAAGTAATTTATAGTATTTTTGTTATGATGAGTACTTTAATCACAACACTATCATGGTTAATTATGGGTTGTCATCTTTCGTTTATAATGTGATATATAAACATTATAAACTCAACAATAAGTGATGATGTCATCCTCTAAAACGTGTTTGGTTATTTTAAAGTTGATTTTGATAGTACATTTTTTGTTTTGAGGCCCATTTTTACCTCAAAATTCCTTGGATGAGGCCAATTAGGTTGCAGCTGGTACTGTAGTAGGAGTTGATGAGTTGGCATCAAAGTTTGAGACTGTCTTCTCCATGACATATTCATAGCAACAAAAGAAAGTAGAAGACATAATCTTTGTTGGGAGGATGAGGAAGGGAAACAATAAAATATACAAGGGTAAGAAGGAAGAATCATGTCCATGTAAGAAAAATTTGAGTAAAGTGAAATGTTTTAGGCGTTACCAATTAGCCCACATTATACCAAAGAGTTTCTGGAGAGAAGAAGGGGAAGGCCAATTAGGTTGCAACTAGTACTGTAGTAGGAGTGGATGAGTTAGCATCTCAGCTTGAGACCGCCTTCTCCATGGTCTCTTGTTTATATTCCAACATTGTTTCAAGCATTGGATGATATGTGGATAGTGGGGCATCGATACATATGAATTATTATAGGAAACTCTTCAAGAAGCTTCAAGAGAAACATGAAGGAATGAGAGTGAAGTTGGGTGATAATGCTACTTATTGTGTGAAAAGAATGCACTACATTTCCTTCCATACACCATTAAGTGATGTTCTTGAGTTGAATGATGTTTTGTTCATTCTTGGTTTGAAGAAAAATCTTCTTTCAATTTCTTGTATGGAATATCTTTAGTGTAGAGTTGCATTTGAAGCACAACAATGTACTATCAATGATTGTAGTCTAGTGAGTTTCAGGATTTTGGGTAGAGGTGTGTGTGATGGTGGTATTTACAGGTTGCTTCATGATCTTGTGGCACTTGTACATGCCAAGAGATATTCAATGAGCCTTCTAGTCTTACAGAGGCATATGTAGATCATGTATGGAAAGATGCAATGGATGTAGATTCAAAACCTATAATATGGAATCAATGATTAATTTCAAGATTATAGTTGATGGGAGTATTGAAGAGTACAAGGATAGGGTTGTTGGATTCTCTCATAAAGAGGGAATCAACCTTGATGAGATTCTTTCTCTAGTTGCTAGAGGATTCTCTCGAAAAAAGGGAGTTGACCTTATTGAGGGTTTTTCTTTAGTTGTTGAAGGTTTTAAGGTGGATGGGAAATATACACATGTTTATGATTTGTTAGAGGTTATGTGTGCATTGGTGTTTATACCATGAGCTTGTATTTCATGTTTTCTGAGCTGAGAATGTATGTAGATTGTATCTTGTGGTTTGGATAGATCTAGTCCACTTATCTTGGTCTTGTACAAAGATGTGGTCTTTTGTGTAGGGAGTCCTAAAAAACTAATGATGTGGTCTCTAAATATTTTGGCTCATGAAGTTGTTATGGAAGATGTTTGAATTNAAAAAAGGGAGTTGACCTTATTGAGGGTTTTTCTTTAGTTGTCGAAGGTTTTAAGGTGGATGGGAAATATACACATGTTTATGATTTGTTAGAGGTTATGTGTGCATTGGTGTTTATACCATGAGCTTGTATTTCATGTTTTCTGAGCTGAGAATGTATGTAGATTTTATCTTGTGGTTTGGATAGATCTAGTCCACTTATCTTGGTCTTGTACAAAGATGTGGTCTTTTTTGTAGGGAGTCCTAAAAAACTAATGATGTGGTCTCTAAATATTTTGGCTCATGAAGTTGTTATGGAAGATGTTTGAATTCGGTAGGTCATTGATTGTTTAGGGTTATGTTCCTTTAGTCTCGCACATGGTCAATGTTCTTCAAAGGTTCAAGACATTTTGATATTATCCTTTTTTTTTATATAAGCAATGAGACTTCCATAACATATAGGATTTACATTTCAATACATCGAAACACTATGGTGCACCAAGATGTGAAGTTTGATGAGGATGTGAGGTCCTCTAATTCACATCGTTCTCCTCGTAGATTAAAA
>SNQJ01S0010513.1:48277-63389 GCA_010110895.2 Picea sitchensis
TGACTTAGGAGGTAGCACTGAAGCTTTGGAAGCCTTTAAAGGAGGAGTGTTGGACCTTTATTGAGCAATGATCAACGTTGGAGCCTTTCTTGTTGGATGTGCATTCCTTGGAGCTTGACACATGCCACCTAGATTTGGAGCACTTCACATGTGGGCCTACCTTATGTAGAGTTAGGTTGCTTGTAATGGACTAGGTCCAATTTGTAGTGTTGGCCTCCTTCACCTTTGATATAAATAAATGGAGGAGAGTATATTTCCATCACTTTATTATTGTTCACTCATGTAATCACATGCACATGTTAGAGATGTGAGTTCTAGAGATTTTTTTTCTCTTTGTACTTATTCATTGTATTTACTCTCTATCTTGAGTGCTAGGGTTTTTGGAGGAAATTCAAGGGAATACTAGGGTTAGGGTTTTACGGTTTTCCCTAAGGAGAAAAAGAAAACTAGGGTTTGGGATAAAAGGATCAAAATAAACATTTTATTTTGTATCTCTTGTGAGAGAAGACAACTAGGGTTTCAATGCATTTAGAATTCCTAGTGCTAATTGGTGTGTTTGTCATGGAGACGATAGATGGAGACAAACTTGTACACTTGTAGGATGCAAGTGTAGATGCTAAGGATGAATTTCCAATGTGTATGCTAGCTTGTTGAGGATATTTGGTGGAGTAATTATCTTTGGTTAGGAGAGATTCCTAGGTAGGAGGAGTTGGTGCTAGAGTTTTCTTATGGTTTCCCTAGCTAAGGTTTGGAGAGCTTGACTTATTCCAGCATGTATTTAACTATTGATATGCATATGTACTTCAAATTATATATATGAAGTGTTCTGATTGTTCAATTTTTTTGTACTTTATATTCATGATTGCGTAGATTCTAGCACTAGTTATGCATGCTGATTTGATATAACATTGAGTAAAATTTGTTAAGTGATTTAACAATTATCCAAAAAATAAGGGAGAATATTTAATGTTGCAGTAGTTTGTTGTAACAAAGTATTTTCAAATCTATAAATTGTATTTTCAAAGTATTTGGTATTCATTTTATTGCACTACCTTGTGATTTGAGTTGAAGAGAAGTAAAGAATTTGATGCTATAATTTAATATTCTAGATCAACCCTAAGGTTAAAGTTTCATGATAAATAGATCCAAGAAACCTCAAGGTTGAGATGAAATATTTGAATTTGCAATAAAAGTCAAATTCTTGAAATTTCAACAATCTCTTGTTGTGTGTGTGTGTGTGTGTCTAATGGAAAACATCTACTCTTTTTATTTATAGAAAAATTACTCATACACAATTGTGTAAGCTAATATTGGGGTGTTTACCACAATTTCACCATGGTTCAGTTACTTGTCCAATTAGGTCAAGGTATTTTCAAACACAAATTAAACCTTTGAGAATAGTTCAAGTAAGAGTTGTGCACCTCAATCTACGAAACAAGAAAAAACATACAAAATGTAGTTGGGGATAACTAATTGATTAGAAAATTACTCCACCAAATCATGAGAATTCAAAATAGTTGTTGGTACATTGAGAGGTGTTACCCTCCACCCTATGATTTTTCCCCAATGCTCCAAGTTCCAATTGGGCAATGCCCTTTGTGAGTTGATCAACCTCCATGTTTAGTTCTCAGTATATGTAGGAGATGAAAATGTTGAATAATTGAATATTTTGTCTTATGTTTCTCACACTCACTTGAAGATGGATTATGTTTGTGTACAATGTTACATTAAGACAACCCACTATTAGTTTGGAGTCTCCATATAGAATGGGTCCTTTACTCCCTAATCCTATGCTATATCGATTAGTGCATTGGTTTCTATTAACTTATCCCCATTGTTTGTGGCTACTCCCAAACCCAACTTGAGAGAGTATTTTTCCTAGTTTGGGACTAGGAGACATCTCCCTGTACCACCTATGCTCAAATTTCCTTTTGAGTCTCTATCAAATGATCCCCTAGGTCTAGTGGGGTCGTGATTCAGGTGCAAGATTAAATTAGGGGGATTTGGTGTCTAAGCCACCGTACTGTGATTTCTATAGGTTTATGACCTATAGAAAATATTTTCACGATGCATAGTTTTTTCCCTTGGAAAATACTTTCATTCCTGGCCAACCGGATTGGCCACATTGCCTCCATGGTCAAAGCTTGATTTGCTATTGTGTTGTGGCTGATATAGCTATGCAGTGCTACTAATATTGACTCTCGTTCCTATGATATAAGCTAGTTATGCAAGAAAGATGTGATTTCCCAAAGCCCCCTTATGGAGTGGAAGTGAAGGAAGAGGTGGTTTATTGTTTCCTCTTGTTCTTCACAAAGACTAACATCTATCAGGGCCTTTCCATCCATTTCTCTTTGATGTATCCTAGGTGAGGATTACTTTCCCTAGAGACATTCAAGTGAACGATCTCTTTTTTTTGTTGTTGGTGGGGGGGGGGGTCCAAATATTGGTTCACCACCATAAGTAGGTATTGGGATGAGGTGTAATATGTTGATCTGAATATCCAATTTTGACACTGTATACTCCCATAGTTAGGGTTTTCCCACATCTTAAGTTGTATTCTTCCTCTCTTAATATGATTCCTACTCGAATGAGATGGCTAGTGAATTCCTGGCATTATGCACATTCAATGCCCTATATCATGATGTTTGAGGAGGTGATCTATTGTCGATTTCTCAATGGTGGGGTGACTGCAATATAGTGCAGTGTAATCGATATCTTGTTTCCTAATGCATCTCTTGATTGGTGAGGCATTTAGTATTATGGGTCCTATCTTGCTCGTTTGTCTACCCCTAGTTTATTCCTTTTTTCGTCACCTACTTTCCAACATAGGTGTTTAGCGATGATGTCAGTTGCAATGATGATGGCCTTCTAAAAGTTTGATCCTCCTTGATTTGTTTTGATAGGGTTTTAGATCCATTCCTTAAGGCCATTGGTGTTATGTATTTATGCAACAACACCTCTTGTTGGAGCCCCTTGTTGTTTATGAGTTTCCAAGCCCTTTTGGAAGAAAATGCTATTCCAAACTTATCCATATTATTTATTCCCCATTCACCGTGATCTTTTGGTATTGAAATATCTTCCGAGGAAACCAAGGGAAGACCCATATTTTCCTTGTTTCCCTTCCAGATGTTAGTGAAGCAAATTTGCATAATCTTTGTTAAAACCTATTTTGGAGGGTGTGCCTGGGAAACCCATATGTGTGTTTAGTGGAAAATACAAGTTTTAAGTCTGTCCAATAGCCAGTTCCAACATCTAATCTCTACGTAAGTAGTGATTTCATTGGAGATAGAATCCTAGGCAGGTTAGTTTGTCATCAAAATCTTGTAGTTACAAGGGAAGGAATTTGAGGACCAAGTTTAGATGAAGTTGAGGAATGAGGTTTCATTAGATATAGTATTTATCCTTGTAGATATCCATCCCAATGGCGAGGAAAAAAAGGTTCATAATTCTAGCAAATATTTTGGCTTCATCTATAGATCCATTCCCAAAGAGGTGGAGGTCATCTACAAACATGAGGTTGGTGATTTGTAGTCTATTATCTATCTTAATACCCATTAGGTGTCCTCTGATGAGTTTGGATTTGATCATTGTATTGAGTCCCTCTATAATAAAAGAAAATAGTGGTGAGGGAGAGGGAATCCTTGGTAGAGACCTTGTGAGGAGGTGAAGAATTGAGATCATGGGCCATTCATGAGTAGTGCAAATGAGGTCGTTTCGAGGTAGGCTTCAATCCATGAGGTGAGAGGACATGAGAATCCACCTTGAATAATGATAAATTTGTGGTAGAGCCAATTGGAGAGGTAAAATTATTTGGACAAGTCTATTTTTTCTATGAATTCCCTTTTGTGCCTTACCTTGACAATGTGAAGCACTTCCCGAATAGTGCCAATGGCATCTTGGATGCCCCTATCATGTAGGAATCTCATTTATTCTTTGGATATGTTATTTTATAAGATGTGTTCTAAATGAGCAGTGATGATGTGGGTAATGATATTATAGATGCAATTAAATAAATAAATGGGGTGAAAATGATTAAAGATTGGGGGATTGTTTACCTTGGGGATGGTAGCAAGGAAAGTTGTATTGAAGGAACATAATACCTTCCTTTGTGATTTGGATTACTTAATGACTTTGAGGAGGTCCCAATTGATGATATCCTATATTCCATGAATTAAATAAATAGGAAAACCATTGGGGCCTAGTTCTTTGTCACTTTGTATTTGATGAATAGAAAATTTGAGTTCCTCTTTCAAGGTAGGGGCCATGAGATGTTCATTGGATTCCTCATCCACTCACTTTGGAAAAACCACAATGACTACAAGAATGATTATGAGTGTCTCCTTTTCTAACTAAGTATATAGATTATTGAAGTGGTTTACTTTGGCTGAACTTATGGTGTTAAAGGAGTCATCGAGGTCTCCTCTTTGATTGGTGATCCACTGAATGGTATTGAATGATTTCTTAACTTTTTTCTTGCTTGTAAAAAAATGCAGTGTTTTGGTCACTCACTTAGAGCCAAATGGCATGGTGTTTCATCCTTTAGTGTTACTTTTCCCATGCTAGGATTTGGTGTCTATCCTTCTATAAATCCTATAGTTGTTGGTGCCATGTATGGGTAGGGATTGTGAGACTAGCTCGAATGTGAAGAGTATCAATTTATTGTTCAATGGTCTTGGTTCATGAGGAGGCATCTCCAAACTTCTTTGAGCAAATTTGTTTTGAATCCCCCTTTATGATGATCACTTTACTTTGAAATTAAGGCATGAAGTCCCCATGGTCCTTTGATAGGGGGGTCTAGGATTCCTTGACAATTTGAATCTAGTCAGGGTGTTTAAGCTAATGGGTGTTGAATTTAAACAATGTGGGCATTTTCTTATCGGTCTTGTTAACCTCCAGTATGATAGTCAATGATAGAAACTCATATTTAGCCAAAAATCTATCTAGATGCTTCCCAATGAATTCTTCTCATGAATAGTATTTTTTCCAGGTTGTTGTGGAGATGGATGGCTCAATGTCCACTAGGTCCGTTTACTTGACTAAACATACAAGAAGTCAACCAAATGATATAGTTGAGCTTGACTACCTCACTCTTCTCTTCATTCAAAATCAAATTTAGGTCCTATTAAGCTAGCAACAACCCCCCATATTATTTTTAACTTCAACATCTGATGGAGGCAAAAAAAAATAAATCGTGGAGCCCCTCCTATTTTGGATGTTTCTATACCTTCAAAGACTTTACTATACATCATTTTCCTTTACTTTGAAGTTTTTTCTTATTGAGATTGTCCTAGCTCTTTTCCTTTGAAACTCACTAGGATCCTCAAAGTGTGTTTTGGTATTTTCTTCAGCCTTTAAACATGTTGTTTTACCCCTTATAAATTCTTCCAAAACTTGTGCAAACTTCCTTTTCACATCTCACAAAAGTTTGTTTCCTTGAGACATGTTGCACCTAAAATGTCTTTGACTGCGACATACAACATATCACTTTGCAATTAAATTTAGTCGTGACATATCACAAAATTCCAATTTTTTCTCAATTACGACAAAGGGAAAGTTCAAAGTGAATTCTTTTTCATCTCCTTCTGCATTGCATCCTTGGAATGTTTCTTTCCGTGTGGCATATCACATGTCTTAAGTTTTCGTTCTCTTGACCCATTGCAAGGAATTTTTTTTTGCTTGCGATGTATCACATGAACCAAAAGTTTCCACGTGCACGACATATCACATAGAGTGAAGTTTTTTTCTTTTGTGGTGTTTCACACAAAAAAAAGTCATGTGATATGCTACACTTCCTTGAATTTTTACTGTCCACGATGACTTCCCTTTATGGCATCACACCAAAAATGATTTTCATGCGATATGTCGCATCAGGTCAAAGTTTATGTTTGTGTGACAAACTTTTTATCACACCACACCAAAGTTTCTTTTTGTGCAATACACTAATATGACCCTTAATATGATGATTTTGTGAAGGAGGTCACCAATAATAGATGAGATAATTTTTAATCTCGATATCTGTCTCCCCATAGACATATTGTTCCTTTGAAAGACTAACAATACTAATATCTGATGTTGTTGTCATGGGTGAAGTACTAGACCTAGATATGGAAACCAAGAAAGTCAGAAAGGAAAAAGGGCCCATCCTTGAAGTGAACCCAAATAGAAATGGAAATGGGCCTCATGACTTATTCCCAACATGAAGTATGGATTGCCTATTTTCGGGATAAGGCCCAAGGCCGAGTGTAATATTTCTTTTGGTTCATAATGTATTTTTATTTAGAAAGTTAGGAAAAGATGAAACTTGGGAAGTCTGAAAATTGTTAAGAAACAATTGCAACTCTTAGGAAAAATTTGAAAATCATTAGCTATATATGCCCAAGAGTACCTAGTCGACAGGGCTCTTTCTTTTTGTAATTTTGGAGAACTATTTCTAAGAATTTTAATGAGAAGAAGTGTTTCAAGGCCATTATGGAGGAGAAGTAATTGGTGTTGAGTGATATGTTCTAGTATTTGTATTGTCATCTTCACCATTGTAAGGCTATATAGTTCATGTCTCGATTTATCTTCTGTGAGTTGATGGATTTGCATTTTAATTTCTTTTTTGGTATTATTGTTTTGAGTTGGTAAATATAGGGTTATGAATGACTTGTTGTTTCAGACTAAACTTTTCACCTATATCATTTATCATTTATGAGTTTCTACTTTTCTCTAATAATTCACTTTTTTTGGAAGTGCAAGGAGTTTATGATTTACTTTATATTTCCCTTATTAGTTTTCTCCTAGCTAGGATATGTTTAATATGTTCACCTGTATCATTCATCATTTATGATTTTCTTCTTTTCTCTTGTAGCTAACTATTTTGGAAGTGAAAGTAGGAGTATATGATTTACTTTCTATTTCCTTTATTAGTTTTCTCATAGCTAGGATAGGTTAGAGTAGTTTGTTTTTTGTACTTAGATTAGTTTTATATTGCACATTGCATCTTGCATTTCAATAATCACAACCTAATCATTTTAGTAATGGATGCAAGCCAKAATCCCGATGGGTCTCCTATTCCAAATGGTGTSAGGTCTAAATGGGAATTTGTACTAGGGATTACTCCTATTTGTTGAAGAGAACTTTGCTCTCACCAATAGGTCCCATCCTAGGATGAGATGAGGGAAGTCCATAATCCCTTTTGTCCAAAACGTCTTGCCAAAAATCCTGCCTATTTTTGATTGGTTCTTAACATTTAAGAACTCAATATTGTGGTTTAGCTCATTTGATAAGAGGGTGAAATACATGACATTTGAAGGTTTTACAGAGTTGATGAGGTTGTAAGAGGATTTCCAACCCACTCCTAAACCCMTAGAGAGGCCTACTAAGTTATTGCAATCAATATTCCATTTGGGGAGTATTTTTGGAAGGAGGCTTTCCATGAGGCTTCGATAGACAATGTTTCCTGAATAACAAAACATCACGCTTATGTAGATTTATTTTCTTATGCATGGAAATTGTCTTTCAGGTTGATCCTAGGTTCTTGTTGTTAAAGGAGAGAAAGATCCTTTTGGAACCCTCTTTGGGGGATTCAATTTCTCTAAGTTCCTTAGAGATGCTTTGCTATTTTCTTTGCTAACCTCAATGTTTTCTTGTGATATAGCCTTCTGTTGGACAACTGAGAGGGGGGGGTGAATCAGTTGTTACCGTGCTTAAACAATAATGCTTATTTTAAATTCTTTGCAGAGTACTTAATGACAATTACAATAATGAAGGGAAGTAAGCAATAGAACAATCAACATCATTTTCACATATGAAATATACAGAGACAAATATTTCCTGAGGAAACCCATAAAGGGTAAAAACCTCTTCTTCTTTATATGATAAGTAATCTTTTCATTCTGTACATTATCATACATATGAGCTCCAACTCATTGTGAGGCTACAACCTCTGTATTGCAAGATGCAACTTGCTGAGAGCACCAACTCTCTGTTTTCTATAGCACCTACTAGAAGGAAGTACCAACTCCCTGGTTTCTCTAGCACCCACTAGAAGGAAGCACTAACTCCCTAAGTGTTCCAGCACGAACTGGATGGAAGCACCAACTTCCAGTCACACAGGCACCAACTTGTATAACAGAGAACAACAATTCTCCCTTGTACCACCCTGCCACCCTGGTTTCTATGGCTGCAACTAGATGGAAGCTACAACTCCCTGTGTTCAAGCACCCACTTGAACCTTTGAGGACAATAGTCCTCCCTAGCACCTCCCTACCACCCTGAAATATAATTTTTTTCTAATGAAACTTATCACAGTGATACAATATTTATCATTGGCTTACCAAACTTATCATTGTTCTGCTACACTATGTTTCTCTGTCTGCATCTGTGTCTTCTGCACACTCCTTGTGCTTTCTGTTCTTTTGCCTTTTTGTGCTCTTTGCGCCATGTCCCTTCAATGCACCATTCCCCTTCTGTACATTTCTGCTGCTGCGCTCTGCCTCCTTCTTCACACCTCAATCACACTCAACAACCACCACATTTCTTCTTTTTCAACATTCTTATTGTCTCTGTGCGCCTTGTGCATGCAATCTCCTTCTTGCTCTTGCATCCTCTCATGCCCCAATTTCCTCCACATCGGGGTGTTTTTTCCACTTTACTCTTCCATAACTATCCCATCTCCTATGTGCCACGTTGTCTCTCTCTGTTCTGCATCTCATGCTCATTGTCAGTGCTCTGCCTGATCATCATGGTAACTCTTCATCTTCTCTGGTGGTTTCACCCACACATCCATCATCACTGGGTGTTATCTTGAGATTCCTCAGCTTCTCTGGTAGTTGAGACTCTTCGTCTTCTCTGTCATAGACGAGCTCATTCTCTGGAAGAAACCATCATTTATTTCTAGCAGTTACACTGTGAAGTGCAACAATAGCCCTCTGATCTTATTCAAATTCATCTGCATCGTTGAATTGACTTCATTGAATCTTGCGTTCATTCGCCATTTCGCACTTTGGCATTTCGACAATCCTGTTGTGTGGCATCTCGACTCTCCAAGTCGCAATCTCCAAAACTCCGAAAAAGGAGCTTGCTGCTTCAAGCTTTTCTCTACAACTCTTCGACAATGTGACTACGAGAGGTGATCGAGCGCTTATCCATATAGTGCTTTCGTGATTTCACTTTTCAGCACTTCGACGTTCCTGTGGCGATGAGTTCTTGATGCTCCATGTGCCGGTATCCGAAGCTCCGAAATGGAGCTTGGTTGCATTAGCTCCGATCATTTCGACATTTCGCATTTCGACCTTTCGTGATTCTTGAGATGAAGAGTCTCGTCACTTGACTCTTCCAACTCTCGGTATCCGAAGCTCCAAAATGGAGTCGGATCAACAATCCACACCCTAGATGATTCGATGGTCCAGATCTCTTCGTGATTTCGCACATCGCGATTTCGACATTCTTGACGTGAGAGTTCTTGACAACTCCACCTCCCGGTCTGCGAAACTCTGAAATGGAGTCAACTCAACTTTTTGGCTTTTCACACTTCTCAACTTCGAGATTCCTGTCATGAGAGTCCTTAACGTCTCCAACTCACGGTTTGGAGTCTTTGACATTTCGCGACTTCGGGACTCATGTAGTAAGATTTCTTGACATCCCCAACTCCCGATATCCGAAATCGTCCTCCTTCTTCTGGGATTTCGGCGTTTTGCATTTCACGATTCCGAGACTCCTGATGATGAAGAGTCTTGACTCTTCCAACTCTCGGTACTCGAAATTGTCCTCCTTCTTATGGGATTTCGGCGTTTTGCATTTTGTGATTCCGGGACTCCTGATGATGAAGAGTCTTGACTCTTCCAACTCCCGGTATCCGAAACTCCGAAATGGAGTTATTTCCCAGTCTGCGAAACTCTTCGTTTATGTGCCTATTTCGGGATTTCGGGATTCCAGATTTCGCAACTCTAAGACTCCTGTGTTGAAGAGTCTCAACTCTTGACTTCTCAATCTCCTGGTATCCAAAACTCCGAAATGGAGTTATTTCCCGGTTTGCAAAACTCTTGTTGATGTGCCTCTTTCGGGATTTCGAGATTTCGGATTTCGCAACTCCGGGACTCCTGTGTTGAAGAGTCTCAACTCTTGACTTCTCAATTTCCCGGTATCTGAAGCTCCGAAATGGAGTTTACGCTTCTGATCTTTCCATGCCATTATCCCTGCGCTGCTGATCTTCCTTGCCTGCCTGTTTGCCATCAAATGAACAACACTCTTACACTCCGCGTGGACCATTGCACTTTCTCTTCTGAGCTTACATTGTCCTTGTTTTTCCATCGCTGCATACTTTGATCTTGCCATCAATGACAAGCACACCTGCCTGATAAACATGCCAACACCTTCATTGTGTTTGATTGCCTTCCCAATGCCTTCTTGTTTGGCATTGTGAAAGGGATTATTTCTAGTCCTCTCGATATGGATTTGGGAGGGTCTTAGAAGGGCTTCCTGGATTTGGACTAGGTGTAATATATGTGGTCTAATTTGTCTGTCTCATATCGTTGGCTAGTTTCTAAGGGGGTGGGAAAGGAGTGGGGGTGTGTGTAGGGGGTGAAGGCTAGATGTATGTCTTTGTCTAGTATATCAAGGTCTATAGGGGGTCAATGGAGGGAGTCAGGTTGGAGATCTTGGGAGCTTGGTAGGAAATATGGGCTAGCCAAGGAAGTGAGAGGAGGGGAAGGTTCAACTCTAAGGGGATGCTCAACATTAAGGGCGGCTAGTTGTTTACCTATTTTAGGGTCCTATTTGAGTTTCTTAAGGACCTAGATAGTGAGGTTGTCTAGTGGTCTAGTAGTAACCACATATTTCGAAGAGGAGGTGGGAGCTAGGAAAGAGGTTTCCAGAGGGGATTTATTGGTGTCATAGACCCGAGTGGTGTCCTTATCAATAAGGAGAGGGTTGTAGAGCTTTCAAGTGATCCGATCCTCTTCATACTCCTATTCCCACTCACCTTCAACGATCCTCATAGGGTAGGTGTGTTGAAAGTGCACAATTTCTTGGCATATATAATAGAGAAAATGGACATTGATGAAGTCCAGTTTCTATTGGTGCATACTACTACCATAGTTAAGTCTAATCCCCTTTAGTAGACCCTCATTTAGGTCCATTTCAATGCAAATCTTTTCCATAACCAAATTTTTCATTGCAAGGGTGTGCTCATCGATCTTCACAAATTTGCCCATTTTGTTCCCCATTTGTTGGAGGATGAAAGTGGTCTAGAACTCCAAGGGTAGATTAGGTAGCTTGGTCCAGATGAGGATTTTGGTGATTTTCTCTTGGATCAAATCAAACCCTAGGATCTAGTTTCCGATGCAAAGGCAAGCTGTGTGGTTGAAGTGGGGGCCCTGCGGTTTTGATCTTGTTGACTTTTAAACAAGAAAGTGATGAAGCCTTTGAATCCAAACTGGCTTTTAGGAGTGTAGCCCAATGATTTTTCCCACTTCACAATAGCCCATTAATCGAAATCCATAGATTATTGAGTCAATATAACATTGATCTAATCTATTAATAACAAAAAATTGAAGAACTAAACTAAGAAGCAAAAATAAACAAGTAAAACTAAAGAAGAAAAAAATGTGAAAGATCTTGTCCCTACATTGAAACTATTCCAAGAAGTTCTTTCACATTCATGAAACCTATTGATGATTGATCACATTGGCAAGATTTTTTCCTTTTACTTTAAAAATTCCAGAAAACAAATTGGATTATCATTACCTTCAACCACTACAAGGATGCATATATCAGCCCAAAATTTGACTAACAATATCAATTATTTCACGTTGTTGGGAGAATTTCTTTGCAATAAGAAAAAATCTTTTTATTGCTTGTCTAATTCTAAATGTTTCTAATTAAGGACTTGGAATCACTTATTAGGAGTCCATGTACTATTCATGGCTTAGGAGGCCCAATAACCCATAGAATGTTCTAAATTGTCCTCTTTTGAAGACAAACAATGAAACCCCATTAGTTCACTTCTATGTGCCTTGAGGAGAGAACAAACCCTTCCCATATGGATGCCTCCAAATTACAAAGTTGAAGTACACTTCATAGAATTCAAATGGAATAATACTTTGATTCTTGAGATATATTTTAGAATGCACAATCTCTAACTTCAAAAATAAAACACGTTAAACATTAGATTTCTGAAAAAACAGACCAAAAGGAAGAGAAATCAAAGTGGATCTTGCCAAATTGGGAGCATAGGATGTGATAAAGAAAAAATGCATAATGAAAATTTTCAGACCAATGCAGAAAGGGGTAGACTAATCCTATGAGCATATTAAAGTTTTATCTATGAACAAAAATGAGTCACACAACTTATAATAAGGCCAAGAAATAGAATTGAGACATTTCCCATGTGCAAATATCTCGCAAGCCCAATATTCCATTGTCCAAGGAGGGGCCAACATAAATGACACCAATTGATATTGTTTTTAATAGAACTGGACGGATAACTCTGATAAATGTTGCAGTGAGGAAATCCCTTCTGATCAAAGCTTGAACTTGCTCCACAAACTCAATCCAAGAAGCCAAATCTCAAAACACAGTGTGATCAACCACCTCTTGTCCAACCATCCCTTCTCTCAGAACCCTCTCAAAAAATTCCTCTAAGGTGTCCCTCCCATAACTAGGCATTGCATTGGCATCATACTCTCCTGTCTCTGGATCCAACAATAACATACTCTCTGCAGAATAGTACCTCCCAATCTTCCAAAGCTCTACATCATCTTCCAAGGATGGAAAAACTTTCACCAAAACTCCAACACTCCTCTAGCGAAGTCCCATATTCCAAATGACATCTTTAAGAACTTCAGTTCCTTTCCCATTAGCCTAAAAAAATATTTCCCCCTGCTCTAAAGGAGTCAAGGCCTTGCCAGGGCCACCAATTGAAAGAATTTTATTTATCTTATCCTCTTCTAAAATACAGTCCACCATGAAAGAGGCCAAATCCCGTTCACTAATAGGCTTACAAGCACACAACCTCTCATCCCCAAACATCACCTAGAGCTTCTAACTTTTAACAAAGTCAACCCGACGACCTAAACTCTTAAAGAAAACAGTGAGTCTTACAATGCTATAAGTGAGCTCAACTCTTTCAATTTGTCCCTGCAACTCAGCTTCAAATTTCAATTTTTTATTGTAATTATACAAAATATAAAATATTATAAGAAAACATTTAACATAAAAATTTCAATAATCAAAAGTTCACCAAAACTTTAACTGTGTATAAGCAATTTTGTTCACTTCTACTATAACCATTGAGTTAAAACTATAAACGATTTCTCCTCATAAATACCATTTGAAATGTTGAGTAAGTTTTTCTTGGAAAAAACCTATGTAGAACGTTTCAAAACAGTTTTTCCAAAAAAAAACAAAAAAAAAACCTTATTCTACATTGGACTAACCGTGGAAATCCATACTCCCAGAACCTTTTGAAATGTTAATATTTATAATAACTTTACAGGAATGCACGATTTTCCGAATTACTGTGGTCATTATTAATAAATATGATTATAACTCATTTTGTGATAATTAGTTTATAACTCATTTTGTGATAATTAGTTTATAAAATTGAGTGATAGTTATGATAATATAATAATTGATTTTTCTCAATTACAAAATAAAACTTTAGTAAATTTAAAAAAACATAGTTTTTAATATTTTTTTTCTCAACTACAAGGTAAAACTTTAGTAAACTAAAAACATAAATTTTAATAATATTATATTTAAATTATTATGCAACAAATTATATTTAAATTATTTTGCATCTTTAGTAAATTAAAAAATATTATTTTTAATAATATTATATTTAAATTATTATGCATGTTGGGATCCATTTTCATCATCTTTTTAATTATGTTATTTGAAACTTTTTAGTTATTCTATTTGAAATTAATAAAACAATTTGCCAACGTCTCAAGGCATTATAATGACTTGAATACATGCTCTGAAGTGATATAGCTCTATAAAGTGATATATTTTATTTTATTATATTAATTTGGGGTTTGGGGTGGTATTATATTAAATTGTGGTGGTAATAAAACAATTGATCATTTTTTTTTGTAGTAGTAGTTGTTGTTGTTATTATATTAAATTGTGGTGGTAATAAAACAATTGATTATTTTTTTTTGTAGTAGTAGTAGTTGTTGTTGTTATTATATTAAATTGTGGTGGTAATAAAATAATTGATCATTTTTAAGATGATGATGATAATAATAATAATAATAATAATAATAATAATAATAATAATAATTATCATAATAATAATAATTATTTTAAGGTCACCCACCAAGCTACACCAAATTGGTGTATAAGACCTTCTTGTTTGTGGGACAAGGGACCCCCCTCTGCTCAACGATTTGACTGGTAAAGTCTACAAAGGTATACATACCCTACCCCCTCTCGATTTGAACTTGTATACATGCTATGTCTTGAATACATACTCTATGAAGTGATATAGCTCTATAAAGTGATATATTTTATCTTATTATATTAATTTGTGGTGGTATTATATTAATTGCAATTGATTGTAATGAAGTGTTTGTAATATAGTTTTCTACATTATATCATTCTAGTATTTTTTTAATATATTAAATTTATTTTAATTAAAAAAATATTAATTAATTTATATATATTATATATATTAGTATATAAATATATATAGTTTTTTCTATTATTTCCTTCACTCTTATTTTTTAAAGTTTTTTCTACTATTTTCTTCATCCTTATTCCCACCTTCATCTTCATATATAATGGTGATATAATACTATTAAGTAATCTTATTATATTAATTTGTGAAGGTATTATATTAATTACAATTGATCGTAATGAAGTGTTTGTAATACAATTTTCTACATTAAATCATTCTAGTATTCTTATATATATATATATATATATATATAAGTATATAAATATGTATTCATAACAATATACTTTAAGTTTTTTCTGTTATTTCTTGGCCTTCATCCTCATATATATATATTAGTATATAAATATGTATTTGTAACAATATCTCCTACTCCTTTGGATTACTGAGAGGGGGGGTGAATCAGTAATAGAGAAATTTAACCATATAATCCAAGTGTTATATCAATGAAGC
>SNQJ01S0010513.1:87589-118220 GCA_010110895.2 Picea sitchensis
CGACATAGAGTGATCTGATGTTTCATACTCTCCTTGATCTTAATGTCCATTGATTCGTGGCTTAACACCCGATTGGTCCATGATCTCTATTTAAAGAGCATGGAGGTTCATTTGTCGATGATCGATTGTGATAAACTCTCTTGTAAAATCTCTTTGTAATCTTTTTCTCTACATTAATAAACTGTTCCAAGTGGTCGCGTTGGATGGGGCCGTGGATGTTTCCCCATAGGTGTTTTACCATGTGAAAACATCGGTGTGTTGATATTTGATCTGGTTATGTGAGTGGTTACTAAAGGTGTCCTTCCTCTGTTGGAATACCCGTGTTGTCTAACAAATATTCCTCTGCAACTTGGTCATCATGCTCATAATATTCTTCTTTCTCTTTAAGGGGCTTCTCTATTTCACTTGGAAGCACATGATTGCAGAGGTTGGGGAGTGGCTAGTTATTATGTCAAGGAAGGATACAGGGCCTTGTTGCTCCAAAATTCTACTTCAAAAAAATATTCTATATAAAGGAATGTTTGGAATAATGACGGGCTCCCCAAAATAAATATTTTTTGTTAGAATCTCACTCAAGGTAAGATTCTTACAGGGGAGAATTTGACCAAAAGAGGGTTCCAAGGGCCATTTCAATGTGCTCTCTATGAAAAGAACTTGGAGACATATTAACATTTATTTTTAGAGTGTGTTTATTCAAAACAAGTTTGGAATCTGGTATATGAGGAGTTATTACACTTGATAGCATGGCCTTCCAATACAAAAACTTTGTTGGGAAAGTGGGGGAGACACTATAGGGGATCCTTTTAGGGTAAGGAATTATTTCAAAGGGCGTGGAAGGTTTCTCCTAAATATGTTTGTTGGAAAATCTGGCTTGCTAGAAACAGAGTCATCTTCAAAAATCAACGTCCCTTGCCAAGATCTATGGCAGCGAGATCCATGGGGTTAATGGGGACTACTTCAATTCAAAAAGAATCTGGGTAGACGACCAACAGACCTTGGACCAAGCTGAAGAATCTTGGATGTCACAACTTAACATAGCTTTCAAAAATCGGGTTAAGGTTCATCAAAGCTAAAGTTGGTAGCTTCATTCCTCTTCCTTAGAATTTTTGTCTTAGTTGTCTTGTCAATCTAATTATACTTTGTGTTTTGATGGAGCATCAAAAGGAAATACATGGGAGGTAGGTGTGGGAGGGGTACTTTATGACCCTAGAGGAAATCATGAATTGAACTATTATTGGAATATTGGCTTCACCTCCAATAATAAGGTTGAAGCATATGTAGTATATCAAGGGGTTCAGCTGGAAAAGTAGAGGCAAACATTTGAATTGAACATTGTAGGAGACTCCAAAAACACAATTAGATACTTTTTTTAGGCTCTTCCCTAAAAGAAACATGATATAAAAACCTGATTGAGCATATAAGGAGCTCCTTGCTCGGTATTAAGGTCCAATTCTATCATGTTTATCATCATCATAATTCAGAAGCAGATGCATTGGAAAATAAAGTTATTGGTTTGGCCCCTGTTCATATGAGGGTCGAAGGAGTAGAGCATATAGTCACCCCCCTGATAACTATGACGTTGCACATGGGTAGGGCCCACTTTGGCCATGTGGAATATTCCTTTCTTCTGTGTGGTGGTAGCATGCATAAGCTAATATATGGTCAGGTCGGGAAGTTCACGCATAGGAGAGAATTAATGAAATATAGTGAAGATTAGTGCTAGATCGTGGGTGCTATCGACGCGCTTAGAAGATGGTACGCTCTTGGCCTATTTCCGTTCCCAATCCACTGGATCCGGCTCTAGTGGGGGGTATCACAAATATGGGAGAATGTGGAACATATAGGAAAATACAATTTCAAAGGCCAAATTTGGGAGTTGACGACAAAAAAATTATGATTTCGCATGGCCACCTTTTGGGACATAATCTGGATATGGATTCGAAGGTACAAAGTGCTTGTATTACTCACTTGGGGATTGATTATACTTCTATTAATGAAGGAGTTTAAGTTTCATTGGGTACTCCGAGTCTTGTATTTCTAGAGGTTAGATTGGGGGTTTGTTTGGTGCACACTATCTTTGGGTCGACTCTGTTAGGCAATCGGTTCTTGATAGATCCCTTGGTGCAATTCATTCTTCCAAAAGTTGATAGTGCTCGAGGTGTTTTGGTTCTCCTCAATCTAGTGACTATTTCTGATAAATTCTTGAATGAAGGCAGCGAGTCTTTTTGACAATCTATTCAAAGAGAACCCACACTCTCATTTTTAAGTATTCTACGTCCTCATTTGCTAGCCAATTTGGGAAATTGGAACAATATGGACCTAGAGATCAAATGTTGGAAGGAAGCGGAGGACGTGGAGGTAACTGAGTTTGAGGAGAGACAATGACTGGTTATAAGGGTCAATTCCCTTAGTTCAACTCTTACATTTGCTTTGGACACTTTGGTTCAACACATAACAATGATTAGCCAGTTACAGGATGAAGTGGACACTTTGAGAAGTCAACATGAATCATCGAAGCAACAGTTGGCACAAAGGGATGCAACTTCTAGTATTTCTCTCCCTGGCGAGATAGTAGATCGCATGGTAGTTTCATAGATGGTGAATATTCCAGACTTAAATGTTCCAGCTGAGCCTATTTTGGACATGGACAAGATAGAGGCAAGGACAGTGGGCAGACTTAAGCTTCAATCTTTTTGTGTATGTCATGTTTTTCAGTTTGTATAAACAATATTTTTTATTGATTATATACAATACATAATAGTAATTCTAGATTATGCATATGGCATAGTAGAATGATTGAATTTTGGAAGTTAATAGCTTTACCTAAGCTAGAATTTTTCTGTAACATCTCGCCCTCATTTTGTGCTAAGTGGTCTTGACCATGCCTTTTTAATCAATAAAATCTACCAAATTCTGTGAAAATAATAATAATATGCTTCAAATTAATATATAAATATGTATCCTTTTGGGCTTTGGAGATTGAAATTTGAGATTTAATTAAAACATTTTAGTAATTTTTTAATATATTAATTCTATTATATATATATACATACTTTTGGGTTGGAAATATGTATTCATAACAATATGCTTTTGGGGTTGGAATTTGAGATTTAATTTCTACATTAAAACATTTTCCTATTTTTTTAATATATTAAATCTATTTTATATGAAAAGCTATTAATTTATTAATATATATTTATAAAATCAAATTAATATATCGTAATAATATTTTTTGGGTTGGAATTTAAGAGATTTAATTTCCACAGTAAAAAAATTTAGTATTTTTTTTATATATTAAATCTATTTTATGTTAAAAACTTTTAATTTACTAATATACATTTACAAAGTCACATTAATATATAAATATGTATCCATAGCATTTGGGACTTTTCTAACTTGCATTTGGGTTAGAATTTGGGACTTCTTGGGTTAGATAGAATTTGGGACTTCTCTAACTTGCACTTAGGTTAGAATTTAAGAGATGTTCTTTCTGCATTTTATTATTTTTTTTAATATATTAAATCTATTTTATGTAAAAAACTATTAATTACTAATATATATTTATAAAGTGAAATTAATATATAAATATGTATCTATAACAACACACTTTTTCTAGCTTGCATTTAGGAGGTTAGAAGTTAAGAGATGCAATTTCTATATTTTAATATTTTTTTAATATATTAAATTTATTTCATGTAAAAAATTATTAATTTATTAATATGTATAATTTGAGTGGATCTAATGATTAAGAACATGTGTTTCTTTTTAAGAGATCATCATAGGTTCAAACTCAGAGGGAGGTAGGGTATGTACACATTCATAGACTTTAGCAGTTAAATCGTTGCGCAAAGAAAGTCTTTTATCCCACAAACAAAGGGGTTTCATACACCAATCCAATTTGGTATTGGCTTGGAAATGACCTTAAAAATATATTATTATTATTATTATTATTATTATGATTATAATATATTTACAAAGTCAAATTAATATATAAACATGTATCCATGTTATGGATCACATATTTATAATAGGTAAACTAATATATAAATATGTGGGAATATGTTGACACGTACTCATATATTAGTAAACTTACATAAATACATGGGTTATTTTCACAAAGTTATGTATTCATGTTAACGTATTCATATATTAATAAATTCATATAAATACATGAGATATTTTCACAAAGCCAAACAAATATATGAATATGTATTCATGCTAACGTATTCATATATTAGTAAACTCATATAAATACATGGGTTATTTTCACAAAGTCAAACGAATATATGAATATGTATTCATGTTATGAATCATGTATTAATATATTAGTGAACTATTTTATGAATACGTGGGCTCATATTCATATATTAGATTGACTTTCAAAACATATCCACTTTTTTATTTTATTTAATCGAAAGAAAATGTTTTATTATATCATAATTGTTAGGCTAACAATAGATACATAAGACTTTCTAGTGTTTCTCAAGACAAAATACACAATTCTCAACTGTAATGTCCCCCACCTCTTGATGAAGAGGTTTGAGAAGACTTAGTGGCTTAGGCATCCCCACTAGGCCATAGTCTCACACTGAGGGGAAAAGTAACCAAACTAATGTTATATTCTTAAGTTGACTTAATAAAAAGGTAAAAGGAGTTAAAAAGATAACTCAATGAAGGAATATAAGCGTTGGAGGTTGAGTTAGGAGTTAACCCTAGGGGTTAACTTAACTCAACAGGGAAATAGAAGAAAAGTATAAAGAGAAGGCTAGGGCGCACCTCTCATTCATTCGGGATTTTGGTATTTGCTTGTTGATGCTCATGAGCATACAGTTTTGAGGGTTTTGATATTACAAACCCTAGGAATAACTCAATGGTGAAATATTCCACTCATCTTGTTCCAAGATTGGTCTCGGGGATGAAATACTCCACCCACACCATTCTACATCCATCATCAACTCAGGAGGACTACCAGGGTCGTACCAGTTAGAACAACAAGGTCGTACTAGCTAGGGTTTTCTTGCAGGGGCGCACCATTGGTTGAGGAAGAGTTTGATCCAACATATTGGGGAAGCTTGGGAGGTTTTCAACATTATGGTTTTTCTTGCAAGCCCTTGCTCATCAGTTTGAGGGCTTCTTTGAGGAGTTATCACGTCCCTATCATCTACTTGCAATTTGAGACAATTTCAGGAGGAAGAGGACGTTTTGTGATTCAATATTTCTCAGATCTAGAAGGCTATAGGCTAGATCTGATCTTGAAAATTCTCTCAAGTGCTTGTGGCCACCTGATCTATCATTCTAGAGAGTTTCAGGGGATTCAGAGCCCATATTCATCTAGGCCATACTATTGGCCATATCAGGGTTTCAGGAGGGCCGTACCAATCTAGGGTTTCTGTAGTTTGAGGAGGAAGCTTCAACATTTGAGCTCCATATTTCAGGAGGAGGCTTCTAGAGCCTTGATCTATCTTTGAGAGGATTTTGACAACATTTGGGGTTCTTCATCTTCAGGAGGGACGAACCCTTGGTATCCATTATCTTCAACAGGCAGTACCAACAGTCAACAGGACCGTACTAGTTTCTTGAGGGTTAGGCTTAAACCCTAGTTTGTAGTTGAGCATTCATCTTCTATTACAGCCTTTAGGAGGTTTGATCTATATCACCGGGAGCATTTTGTATGCAGCTCTATTATTATCTTGAAGCCATCTGAAGCTATTTCAAATTTTCTTCTCTATTTGTATCAAGTGCTTGATTTCTTGTAATAAAGTTCAACTATTGCTTGTGGTTCCTATCTTGTGCATGATTGAAGATCTTCATATGTTGGAATGTTTCTTGTCTAAAGTCATGGTTGAATAACTGAATAAACCCTAAGGCCGAAATGTTGATGGCCAACCTGCACACATAACAGTAGACAATTAAATCAGTGGTTAGTTAGTAATTTCAAGCAAAAAATTGGCTTGGGATCATTACAGTGGTATCAGAGCTCTGATCTTCCAAACCTGTGAGGATTAGCGCATGAAAAGGTACAATGGTATCTTTATGGGCAGAAGGAAGAAGCAGGATAGTGAAACAGAAGCTGAAATGGAGGGTTCAAGAGATGACCATGAGCCATAGGGCTTGGCTTTCTTGGCAGCCGAATTCAATAAATTCCATAAAACCCTAACCAATACAAAAAACAACCTGGTCCACCACTTGCAAGAGAGCCAAGAGACAAACTGGAGGGAACAATTTGAAATCATTAAGACCTTGAAGAAGGTAGATGGGAATTTGAGGAATATTGATGAGAACCAATCGATGATAACACGGCTATTGATGCAGATGACTCACCAGGGGAAAGACTCGGAGACATATGGAAGCAAAGAGGCTGGTGGATCCCATGGTGAAACCAGGTATAATATTGAGAAAGTTCCCAGGTCTGAGGACATCCATGGAGGGGGTATGTCACATGGATAGATGGGTAGTAGGGATAACCCTAGGCTATACTTTGTCACATTCACAGATGAACAAGTATAGCAGGAGTAGGTGGATGACTTTATGGAGTAGATGGCACAATGTACTAGGGAGTACCATGGCTTGGATATGATGATTTAGAGGCATATGTCCCTAGATCAATATTTCCAGCTCAAGTTCATAAACAATCCCAGGCTGAACCACATGAGCATTTTTGAATTTGAACGAAGAGCAGGGAAGATGGAAATCCCATACTTTGATGGTATGACCAAGATGGCAGTGCAAACATGGGTACGAAAGATGGATACTTATCTACAACTTAACCCCATGAGGGAGATGGAATCCATCAAATTTGCCACTATGTACCTGGATGGAAAGGCTCATGATTGGTGGTACCATGGACTCACCACACTAGGCCACAATCAGATAGTGACCTACACAAAATTCACTCGAAGACTCATTGACAGATTTGATCAAGGGGATCCCGAGCTACACTTACGGGAGCTCACACAACTCAGGAAAACGGGAACAACAAAGGTATACATTGAGGAATTCCAAAGGCTAGCAGTCATGGTACATGATATATCACCAACCAGGCTTATGATTCTTTTCACTGAAGGGTTGATGGAACCCTTGAAGGGTTGGGTAAAGGCCTTTAAGCCTACCAACCTATAGGATTCCATTTGGAGAACTAGGGACCTAGGACCAACTGCCAAACCCAAATTTGTACCTAGGTCACCTCTTAACACTGGAGGAAGAGATCAGAGACCTCTAATGAACTAGGGGGAACGTGGCCCAAGGAGTTTTTACAGGGGTCGTGGTAGAATGGATGATAACACCAGGAGGGAACTAAGAAGGACACAACTTTGCTTCACGTGCAAAGAACCATGGAACCCATCACATAAGTGCATGGGTTATGGCCAAGTGCAATACATAGAGGTGGCTTCAGATAATGAGGAGGAGGAAGACTACGACCAAATTCAGAACATGGAGGCTGAAACCACACAGACAACAGAGGAGGAGGTCACATGACTGGATAGTACGACTGAGGGGAAAGCCACCTTGGCATCTATCAGTGGGGTGCCCAAATTTAACACCTTCGGGATGAGAGGAGTCTTTCAGGGGTATAAGGTATCAATATTGATTGATGGGGGAGCCTCTCAAAACTTCATTGACTCAACATTGTTGAGAAGGAGGCATATACCCACGGTGGAATTTGAAGGGTTCAAGGTGGAGGTAGCAGGTGGAAGCACTATGCCTTGTGACAGGTACATTCCAGGTATGAATCTTACCTCAGGTAGGCATGAGTTGATACAAGACGTCTATGTGATAGATCTACTGGACACTAACATAATCCTTGGAGTTCACTGGCTTAGCACATTAGGACCTATCACCACCAACTATAATACCATGGAAATGTCTTTTACAGAGGAGGGTGGATGAAAGGTAGTGCTCCGAGGCATGACAGGTAATTCTGCCAAGGTAGTTACGACCAACTGGATGGAATCCATCTTCAGGAGGGAGGAGATTGTGTATGCAGCTGAATGTAGGATTTCAGCACATGTGGATGAGCAGGGTAAGGTTCACTACACCTTAGAGATCCAAGAGATCCTTGACAAGCACCACAAAGTGTTTGGACCAATTCCTCCAGGGCTGCCACCAGACAGGTGGTTTGAGCATATCATTGAGCGAGAGACAGGAGCTAAACTAGTCATCACCACACCGTATAGGCATTCAAAGAAGTATAAAGACGAGGTAGAGTAATCCATCAAAGAAGTTTTGGACATGGGACACATCAAGCTGAGCTCTAGCCCCTTTGCTTCTTCAGTATTACTGGTCAAGAAGAAATATAGAACTATGTGAATGTGCATTGACTTCCGGGCTTTGAATAAAAAGACAATAAAAAATAGGTACCCTATCCCTAGGATTGATGAACTGCTAGAGGAACTGCATGGGACTGTCTATTTTACAAAAAATGACCTACGTTCTGGCTACCATCAAATCAATATGAGGGAGGAGAACATGTCAAAAACTGCTTTCAGATGTCATTATGACCATTATGAGTTCTTGGTGATTCCCTTCGGGTTAACCAATGCCCCCACTACTTTCCTATCTTGCATGAACCATGTGTTCAACAAACAATTGAGGAAGCACTTGTTAGTATTTTTTGACGACTTGCTCATTGACAACAAGACGTGGGAGGAACACCTTAGGCATTTGGACCAAATTCTGTCTATCATGGAGGAACAATCATTATATGCTAAGGAGTCCAAATGTGAGTTTGGAATGACAAAAGTTATTTACTTGGGACACATCATTGGAGCAAAGCGGGTATAGGTACATCAGAAAAACATAAAATCCATCATGGAGTGGCCTACTCCTAAGACACTCACAAAGTTAAGGGGATTTCTAGGCATGTGCACGTACTACAAGAAATTTGTCAAAGGGTTTTCCCAGCTGTGTGCACCCTTGACCGATTTGACTAAGAAGGGAGCCTTCAAATGGAGTGAAGAAGTTCAATTTATGATGGATAAGATGAAAAAGGTGATGAGCACATGCCCAGTCCTAGCTCTTCCAGATTTCGGCCTGCCTTTCACTTTGGAGTGTGATGATTCAGGAGAAGGTATAGGGGTCGTATTGATGCAAAATAGGCACCCTCTTGCTTGTGAGAGCCGAAAACTCAGGGGTCCTGAGATACTCTACAACATTTATGACAAAGAAATGTTGGCTATCATGCACACACTAGCCAAATTTAGGCAATATCTTGTAGGTGCACGGTTTGTGGTCAAATCAGATCATAACAGTCTCAAATACCTATTGGAGCAGAAGGACTTAAATGAAAGGCAACAAAAATTGGTAAGCAGAATACATGCCTATGACTTTGACATTGAATTTTTTAAAGGGAAGAACAACGTGGTGGCTGATGCATTATCTAGGAGGCCATCCATTTTTTCCATTTCTTGCATTCGGGTAAGTTCGACCGCTCTCCTTTCTCTTAATAATAGTGCAAAATCAGGTTCGAAAGCTCCTGCAAAAGTTACCTTTGCTGCAGGATGGGAATGTTTAACTTCGATTGTGATCTTGTTATATAATTTATTAAATCTTTGGATGAATTCAATAACAGTTTCTAAATTTTTCTTCCTTAAAGCCTCAAACTCAGTTAAATAATATAAGTGATCTTTCCTTTCACCCCATTTTCTTATAAAAGAGTTTTCTAACGCGTCGTAGGATAATATCGAACCTGTGGGAAAACTTCGAAACTAGGTTCTCACCTGTCCTTCGAAAGTTTGAACAAACAACCGTGAATATACGTCTTCATGCTCGAGACCGAGAATATCTGCAAATTGATCAAAGAAATTTATATTTTCAGTCACGGTTAATCTCCCTCCCCTGTAAACTTAGGTAGGTTTTTCATGTAGTATTCAGGTAAATCATGAAGGGGTACTAGGAGGACCAAAGGAGCGTATATGGAAGGTACTTTAGCGAAAATCCTTGGGGGTGGGGGTGGGGGTGGGCCTTGACCGCCCCCTCCTCCTCCTCCTCCGGCAGCTTCCATAGATATTATAGGAGAAGAAACGGGTACGTTATAAAGAGGGTTTTCAAAGATGTATATCGATCCTTTGGCTTCTTCGGGATGAATAACAAATATTTCGAGAACCATTTATCAGGAAACGAAAACACCGAAAAAGGGAAAAACGAGACACGGGGACTCGGTTCCTCTGACTTTCAAGATAATAAATAGAAGAACCTGCATGAGTTGAATCTGAGTGTATGGTATATTCTTCTAGAATTTTTGAGGTTGGGAAATTTATTTCGAGAGATGATAGGATATCAATCGAAACATACTTTACTGTAGATGTCTCACCTTCTCTTACACCGAAGGTAGTCGAGTGATCTTCAATCTTAGTTTCGGGTAGAACTAATTTAGGGATTATGGTTTCTAGTGGAATATTAGCCTTAGACTGTGTGGATTTAGGTTGGTAAACCGCAATAGCTTGCTTAAGGAATCCTCTTGGTTTTAGTATTTTTTCAGGGTCGGAAACAGGTGAGGTCTGCTTATCATCTGGGTTTTGTCTAGTGTTCCTTCGACCGGATACCAGCTTATTTAAATTGTGGAGTCACCAAGTGAATAATAACTTAGCCTTTAAAAAGTGTTCACTCTTTGTTCACTATCAAAGAGAGAAACTCACAAATGTCGTTCTCCCAGGGAAAATAATTTCATTTCTCTGTCCCCAGCAATGATGCCAAAAAGATGTTGTTCCAGAGTTTATACTTAAGGCTTGAAAGTATAAAGTCTAGGCATCAGAAAATAAAGAGGGTCTATAAAGAAAGGAAAAACAACTCTTTAGGGAAAAAGGAGCTATGGCTGATTTTTGAGTTGTCTTTGTCTAGATTCCAATTGTTCCTGGATGCTAATGTCCTGCTCAATGGCTGCCCATGAACGTTCAAGTTCAAACTGGGTGGTAGCAGTTTTTAAGATGGTGTTAAAAAGAGTTAAAGTGATACTGGTCTAATTTGTAAAACCGGGTTCGATATTGGGATGTCTCGTAACAGGTATAGTCATGGGGGAAAAATAGTTTTAAAGATTTGTTGTTTTTTAGGTTGTTGTTTCTTTTTTAGATTATGTAAGAAAAATTCCCAAATTTTGAATTAATAGTATAACAAAATCAAAGGTTGTTTCCCATATCCAAGTTAAACTGAGAATCATGCATGAAATGAAAGAAAACATAAAGCTGTGGAACAATGTGAGGCATCAACCAAGGAAGAATCTCACTTTGCGATAGAAGAAGAAAATAGACAAGAAAAACTTTAATGAAGCATACGATATAGAAATCTAAGTGATTCACATGTCTTGTACCTGCTGATAACCGATACAGAGGAAAAGATGTAAACGATTAGATGACTAAATTAATCAATCACTACAGTAGAGGTTGTACTAAATTGCAACTAATCATTCATCAAAGATATATAAGAAATGATGTTAAATATGAAATAACAGAGGAACACATAGCTCAAACTTGACGAGATCTAGAGTCTTCGATTTGCATTTGTATTAATTCTGGCAAATGAAAAATTTCTCTGCTACAATCGGCCAAGGAAAAATCCCCCTAGTGTCCACTTTCAAAATTGTATTTATACAAAGTTAATCATCAACCCTAGATGGTTGGTATTCTCCTAATCTCCTAGGTGCTAACGGTTACATAATACAAATTTGAACCGTTTTGCCTGGTTACTTTTTACTTTTATAACAATTGGACAAAAATGAGCATACAGGCGTTACATCATCATTTATTTGAAGCGCTTCCTTCACTCAGTCCAAAACACTCGACGCACCTATCTAGAAACTGCACCAAAATTCTGGAAGGTTCTGTTGTATCCTTTGCTTCAAGCACATACAACTTCCTCTAAATTTTGGGCAGTCTGTCTTCAATCTTTCACTTTTCAAACTTTGTCGACTGCAACTGTAGATTTGTCTTTATTAGCCACTTATCCATTTGGGTGATGCCAAGCTGCTTCAATTGTGAAATCTCGAGCTGGGATTCATTCCAACTCTCCTTGATATGCAGTTGATGCCTTACAACATTGATCTATCCTAATAGCCTAGGACAATCACCTTTACCAATGCCCAATGTTTTTGTATCTAGTTGATCAAACACTTCTTCACATTATTTCTTAACTTCTTTTTCCATTTTCCTACTTTCAACAATATTGGTCTCCCATGTTTTTAATATGATGTCTCCCCTAATCTATTCTTCTACAGTCAGCTTTGGGATTGCTGGTACTTCCTATCTAGCCGAAAATGCTAGTGCCTTTTGAAAAGCAGCGCGAGCTGTTGTAGCCTCTTTTTCCTTGAAAGCAATGTTATCCAGTGAATGGCTTATTTCCAGGAAGTAGTTTTGAACGATTTCTATTTTAGAAAGCATGTTTTGTTGTTCTTCTTGTAGTTTCTCATTCACCTCTAGTGCTTGAGCTTGAAATGATGTTATATTCACAACTTGTCCTTCAATGGAATTCAACTTAGCCTGTAGCTGTCTCACTAACTCTTCCCGCCGAATAAACTTTACTTGACTCATTTGCATCTGCTTGTTCGCTTCTTCTAAACTAGAATTCAACAATTGCATTTCCTTCTTGTCAGCAGTTCTGGCGTGTTCAACTCTTTGATTTACCTCCTCTCAAATATTATTTTCTGTGTGCCTTATTTGGTCCTGCAACTGAGCTATCATTTGATTTTTTTGCTCCAACCTTGTTTTCAGAGAGTCAACTGAGAATAAATTGGTCATTGGAAAAGCTCCCATAGAGCCTTCTACTTCTATGGAGAAATCTTCCTCTTCTAGGTTCTGCCCATCTACGAGCACTATGTGTTTCTTCACCATTGTGCCTTCTCTCAGATGCATTTTATGTTTTACTATAGCCTTCCTCTTCCTACTGAAAAATTAGTCAGGGGAAGGCATCTCTTCTCTAGAGATAGGAGTAAGGTCACTTACATATATGACTTCCATATGGGGGGTCCCAAAAGTTTACTGTAAAGGAGTTAATGATGTAATAGGGCTGCCCAATTCTGAAGATTGGGTTTCTCCTGTTGTTTTGGGGATATCAACAAGAATAGTTGATGATAAAGGAGGTATCATTTGACTCGACTTTGAAGGTGTCTCGAGCCTAACTTCTATTTCCGACTTTGGGTGCTCTTTTTGTGAAGCTTCTTATTTTTTTGAAGATGCTTCAGTCTTCTTTGGATTTTCTTCTGCAGTCCCTTTATCATGGGCCTCTGATCGAAAACCTGGGGGAATACTTCCTTGAGATGAAGGAGGGGTTGTTGATTCTCCCTGTAGTATATTTGGCAAACCACTTCACCTGTGCTTCTGGAAAGTCATAAAGATAGTCTATAGGTCGGGTAATAATGCCTAAACTCTAACTAATATTTCCTCATAGGTTCTGGCTACCTTGAACATGTCGTCGCAACAAGAATCTTCATGTTCATACATTTTCATATTGCAATGAGAGAGATGATTTCCTACAATTTGATAAGGATCATGTTTTCTGAGTTCAAGATCTACTAATTTGATGTCTTCCAGTGTTGCAGATTCTACCTTGGAATGACCAAAGTTAAGCAGTGAACACTTCCCAATATGTACCGGAAAAACTGGTCAGAAATTCTTCTGAACTACTTTCAATTCTATGTTGATGCCACTTGTTATTATTTGGTAGGTCACCTCCCTGCACACCAGTCTGTCGGGAAGGAACTTTGGAAGTGCATGAGGAGGAATCGAGCACCCGAAAACCCTAACATAGGAGAAACCCTCTTCAATAAACCAATCTGCAATCGCCCTGAGGTTTCCCACGATTGGCTCTGAAATACGAGGGGGTGCATAACCATACAAAATTTGCTACAAAGGTATCACTACGTAGTGACATATTTGGTAAAAGAAATATTTAACATTCTCCTCCCATAGTTTAGAGTGATAAACATGAATGGGCTCCGCACAGGCTTGGTTCCAGCTTCAATTCATCAAGGGGATTGGAGTCATGTAACATATAGAATACATAATATATGTAGACATGTAAAAAGATGTAGGTCAGCCTTTCGATTCTGCCATTTGGTACTCTGCAATCTCCTTAGTTATATTATCTGATAAAATTTTACCCCAGTTGAAACTGTAACCCTCGACTACTTCGTGTAGAATTGGCACCCATTCTGCAAGGAAATGGGTAGGGATTTTCCTCCCGAAAGTTCTACATAGCATCAGAGTTATATAAACCATGTATTCATTTAACGGGGCTATGGCATAAATGCCATGGGTATCAACTCTAAATCTCATTGGAATTCCCCACCATTCTTTGATTATACCTGGATATGTTTGATCGAATTCTGTACACTCCTTTCTTAGAAATTCCTCTACGAATTCGACATTATAAATGTATTTAGAGGTAGGGGACAATTTATACATTACTTGGATGTGCTTGGGTCTAAAAAAGACAACGACGACCTTTTGGATGTTTAGAATGCTCCTTGTTTGAATGCCAATTTTCTCTAAAGCCCATCTTATCATGTCATTGTATGGCATGAGTCTCAGCCATGTGGCTATTTTATGAAGCTCAGACTCTGCTATTACTCTGAGTTTATTTTCAGTCTTTTCATTCTTGAAATCGTCGAGGAAATTCCTAATCTCATAGTCTAAGATTTCAAAAATCTGCCTCCAGGATTTGACTGAATCCACAACATGTGGCGTAGTGTCAGATATAACATCTCCATCCGGATTTGAGATTTCACCTGCCTCCTCACTCTTCTTAGGCGCTTTTCTTGGTGCCATGATGTTTGTGCTAAAATGAAATCCTGTTGCAGAGAAGGAATGCATAAGCTCTTCTGAATGTAACTCGCTCCTAGTCTAAAAGTAAGAATGAAATTTGAAATAACAAACCTTTATTAACCTTTAACTTGTCTTAAATTTAGCATACCGATACAGGCGATAAAATTAAATTCTTTAATGGGGGTGGTACGCCTAGAGATACGCACTTTATGTTAAAAATATCTCCATTAATCCGTTATAGATACTGCCACATATCGGCGATTCAAAACTGGGATTTTGAAAGGAATGTCATCGAAAATTCCCGAATAGCAAAACGCGAAAAGTTATTTAATATCATTAATCATGTTTTAAAGTTAAGTTAATTATGTTTAGGTGCTTACTTCTTTCAGAATTTCATGTTTCGGAGTTTTGAGCATTGTGTCCCCAAGAGGTATGACACAAGTAAATCCTGAATCGCGAAACCACGATGGGATTTATTATCATTAAACCTTCTTACTTCTTAATAAACATAGCATTAGCTTTTAAGGATTTCGCGACTTCGGGAATCGAGGTTTTAAGGAGACTCAAGGTTGACTCTTTGATTTCTCGAATCGTGACTGATTAACGATTTTTTAAGTATGTTTAAAACTTAATAAATCATGATTAAAAAGGTATTTCATGAAAAGCGTGTCGGGACTTTGAAGTGTTGTTTAAGTTGAGATGGCCGAAAAATAACATGTGAAAGGCTTAGAAAACCATTAATGTTTTTAATTATTACTTTAAAATCGGTTCAATTCCTTTTAAACAAACACTTTTTCTAGACTTCGGTATCGGGACTTTGGAGTTGCTATTAAAAAACATACTTCGTGAATAGCCGAACCCCGAACCCCGAAAATCTCGAAAGACCTTTTGACTCATATTTAGAACTAAGGGCGGTTTCGTAACTAGAGAAAAAAGGAGATTTGGATTTAGAGAATAAAAATAAACTTTGTTTCAACAACAGGGATAGCAGGTTCATGAGTACATTTTGGCATGAGTTTCTCAGATTGGTTGGTACGACCTTGAACCCTAGTACTAGCTATCACTCTCAAACGGATAGACAAACCGAGATAGTCAACAAGTAGGTAGAAGGCTATCTCAGGAATTATGTAGCAGGGCAGTAGAAAGCGTGGGTTAGATGGTTGCACTTAGGAGAGTACTACTACAACACCACCCAACACGTGTCCATAGGCATGACACCATTCATGGCATTATACAACTATGACCCACTATCTTTTGTGGAGATTGCTTTTGGTGATAGTCAGGCACCAATGGTACATGATTGGTTACAACAGAGCCAAGACATCCTCAGAGAGCTGAAGGATCATCTATAGAGAGCACAGAACCAACAGAAGGTCCACGCAGACAACCATAGAGTTGAGCGTACTTTTGAGGTTGGTGACTTAGTCTATCTAAGGCTCCAACCATACAGGTAGGCTTCTATAAAAATAAGCGGATCAGAGAAGCTACAACCACGTTTCTTTGGGCCCTACAGGGTTAGCAGGAAGATATCGGTCATAGCTTATGAGCTGGAGCTTCCACAGGGCAACATGATACACAATGTCTTCCATGTGTCCTGCCTGAAGAGGGCCATCGGCCAACACATCACACCCATTGAGGTACTAACTCCCATGGACAAAGAGGGGCAACTTGTTTTGATTCTGGAAGAGATACTAGAGGTTTAGGAGAAGAGGCTCAGGAAGAGAAGCATCAAAGAGTACCTGATCAGATGGAAGCATCTACCCATTGAGGATACCACGTGGGAGAATGAACAAGTGGTACGGGAAACAGGTTTGGAATTGCTTGAGGGCAACCAATTTCTAGCAGGGAGACTATAATGTCCCCCAACTCTTGATGAAGAGGTTTGAGAAGACTTAGTGGATTAGGCATCCCCACTAGGCCATAGTCTCACACTGAGGGGAAAAGTCATCCAAACTAATGTTATATTCTTAAGTTGACTTAATAAAAAGGTAAAAAGAGTTAAAAAGATAACTCAATGAAGGAATAGAAGCGTTGGAGGTTGAGTTAGGAGTTAACCCTAGGGGTTAACTTAACTCAATAGGGAAATAGAATAAAAATATAAAGAGAAGGCTAGGGCGCAGCTCTCATTCATTCAGGATTTTGGTATTTTCTTGTTGATTCTCTTGAGCATATAATTTTGAGGGTTTTGATATTAAAAACCCTAGGAACAAATCAATGGTGAAATATTCCACTCACCTTGTTCCAATCTTGGTCTCGGGGATGAAATAATCCACCCACACCATTCTACATCCATCATCAACTTAGGAGGACTAGTAGGGTCATACCAGTTGGACCAGCAAGGTCATACTAGATAGGGTTTTCTTGCAGGGGCACGCCATTTGTTGAGGAAGAGTTCGATCCAACATATTGAGGAAGCTTGGGAGGTTTTCAGCATTAGGGTTTTGCTTGCAAGCCCTTGCTCATCAGTTTGATGGATTCTTTGAGGATTTATCATGTCTCTATCATCTACTTGCAGGTTGAGACGATTTCAGGAGGAAGAGGACGTTTTGTGATTCAGTATTTCTCAGATCTAGAACGTTATAAGCTAGATTTGATCTTGAAACTTATCCATGTTCATGTGGACACCCGATCTATCATTCTAGAGAGTTTCAGGGGATTCAGAGCCCATATTCATCCAGGACGTACTATTGGCCATATCAAGGTTTCAGTAGGGCCATACCAATCTAGGGTTTCTGCAGTTTGAGGAGGAAGCTTCAGCCTTTGAGATCCATACTTCAGGAGGAGGCTTCTAATGCCTTGATATATCTTTGGGGGGAGTTTGAAAATTTTTGGGGGTCCTCATCTTTAGGAGGGCCGAACCCTTGGTATCCATTGTCTTTAGCAGGTCGTACCAGTAGTCAGCAGGGTCGTACCAGTTGCCTGAGGGTTAGGCTTAAACCCTAGTTTGCAGTTGAGAGTTCATACTCTATTACAACCTTTGGGAGGTTTGATCTATATCATCGGGAGCATTTTGTATGAAACTCTATTATTGTCTTGAATCCATCTGAAGCTATTCCAGATCTACTTCTCTATTTGTATCAGGTGCTTGATTTTTTATAATAAAGTTCAACTATTGTTTATGGTTCCTATCTTGTGCATGATTGAAGATCTTCATATGTTGGAATGTTTCTTGTCTAAAGTCATGGTTGAATAACTGAATAAACCCTAAGGATGAAATGTCGACGGCCAACCCACACACATAACATTAGACAATTAAATCAGTGGTTAGTTAGTGATTTCAAGCAAAAAATTGGCTTGGCATCATTACAGTGGTATCAGAGCTTTGATCCTCCAAAACTGTGAGGATTAGTGCATGCAGAGGTACAGTGGTATCTTTATGGGTAGAAGGAAGAAGCATGCTAGTGAAACAAAAGCCGAAATGGAGGGTTCAGGTGATGACCATGAGCCACAGGGCTTGGTTTTCTTGGCAATCGAATTCAATAAATTCCATAAAACTCTAAATAATACAGAAAAAAACCATGTCCACCACTTGCAAGAGAGCCAAGAGACAAATCGGAGGGAACAAGCCGAAATCACTGATACCTTGAAGAAGGTAGATGGGAATCTAAGGAAGATTGATGAGAACTAGTCGATGATAACATGACTATTGATGTAGATGACTCACCAGGGGAAAGACCCAAAAACATATGGAAGCAAAGAGGATGGTGGATCCCATGGTGAAACCAGGTATAATCCCTAGAAAGTTCCTAGGTCTGAGGGAAACCATGGATGGGGTACGTCGCATGGACATATGGGTAGTAGGGCTAACCCTAGGCCGTACTTTCCCACACTCACAGATGAATAGGTACAACAAGAGAAGGTGGATGACTTTATGGAGCAGATAACACAATGTACTAGGGAGTACCATGGCTCAAATATGATGATTTAGAGGCAGATGCCCCTGGATCAATATTGCCAACTCAAGTTCAGAAACAAGCCCAGGCCAAACCACAGGAGCAGTTTTGAGTTTGAACGAAAAGCAGGGAAGATGGAAATCCCATACTTTGATGGTACAACTAAGATGGCAACGTAGGCATGGGTACATAAGTTGGATACTTATCTATAGCTTAACCCGATGAGGGAGATGGAAGCCATAAAATTTGACACTATGTACCTGGATGGCAAGGCTCATGATTGGTGGTACCATGGACTCACCACACTAGGCCACAATCAGATAGTGACATACACATAATTCACTCAGAGACTCATTAACAGATTTGATCAAGGGGATCCTGAGCTACACTTCCGGAAGCTCACACAACTTAGGGAAACAAGAGCAACATAGGTATACATTAAGTAATTCCAAAGGCTAGCGGTCATGGTACATGATATATCACCAACTAGGCTTATGATGCTTTTCACTAAAGGGTTGATGGAACCCTTGAAGGGTTGGGTAAAGGCCTTTAAGCTTACCAACCTATAGGATGCCATTTGGATAACCAGGGACCTAGGATCAGATGCCAAACCCAAATTTGTACCTAGGCCACCTCTTAACACTGGAGGAAGAGATTAGAGGCCTGCAATGAACCATGGGGGACGTGACCCAAGGAGTTTTGACAGGGGTCATGGCAGAATGGATGATAACACCAGGAGGGAACTTAGAAGGAAGCAACTTTGTTTCACGTTCAAAGAACCATGGAACCCATCACACAAGTGCATGGGACGTGGCCAAGTGCACTACATAGAGGTGAACTTAGACAATGATGAGGAGGAGGAAGAATATGACCAACTTCAGAACAGGGAGGCCGAAACCACAGAGATAGCAGAGGAGGAGGTCACAGGACTGGATAGTAGGGATGAGGGGAAAGCCACCTTGGCATTTATTAGCGAGGTGCCCAAATTTAACACCTTCAGGATGAGAGGAGTCTTTCAGGAGCATAAGGTATCAATATTGATTGATGTGGGAGCCTCTCACAACTTCATTGACTCAACATTGTTGAGAAGGAGTAATATACCCATGGTGGAATTTGAAGGGTTCAAGGTGGAGGTAGTAGGTGGAAGCACTATGCCTTGTGACAGGTACATTCCAGGTATGAAGCTTACCTTAGGTAGGCATGAGTTGATACAGGACGTCTATGTGATGGATCTGTCGGACACTAATATAATCCTTGGAGTTCACTGGCTCAACACATTAGGACCTATCACCACCAACTATAAGACCATGGAAATGTATTTTATAGAGGAGGGTGGACGAAAGGTAGTGCTCCAAGGCATGACAGGTAATTCTGCCAAGGTAGTTACGACCAAGAGGATGGAAGACATCTTCAAGAGGGAGGAGATTGTGTATGCACCTAAATGTAGGATTTCGACATGTGTGGATGAGAAGGGTAAGGTTCACTACACCCAAGATATCAAAGAGATCCTTGACAAGAACCACAAAGTGTTTGGACCGATTCCTCCAAGGATGCCACTAGATAGGGGGTTTGAGCATATCATTGAGCTAGAGACAGGAGCTAAACCAGTCATCACCACACCATATAGGCATCCAAGGAAGTATAAAGACAAGATAGAGAAAGCCATCAAAGAATTTTTGGACATGGGACACATAAGGCTGAGCTCTAGCCCCTTTGCTTCTTCAATAGTACTGGTCAAGAAGAAATATGGAACTATGAAAATGTGCATTGACTTCCAGGATTTGAATAAAAAGACAATAAAAAACATGTACCCTATCCCTAGGATTGATGAACTGCTAGACGAACTGCATGGGGCTGTCTATTTTACAAAAAATGACCTACATTATGGATACCATCAAATCAAGATGAGGGAGGAGGACATCTCAAAAACTGCTTTCAGATGTCATTATGGCCATTATGAGTTCTTAGTGATGCCCTTCGGGTTAACCAATGCCCCAACTACGTTCCAATATTGCATGAACCATGTGTTTAAAAAACAGTTGAGGAAGCACTTGTTAGTATTTTTTGACGACTTTCTCATTTACAACAAGACGTGGGAGGAACACCTTAGGCATTTGGACCAAATTTTTTCTATCATGGAGGAACAATCACTGTACGCTGAGGAGTCTAAATGTGAGTTTGGAATGACAAAATTCATTTACTTGGGACACATCATCGAACAAAGGGGGTACATGTACATCATGAAAAAATAAAATCCATCATGGAGTGGCCTACTCCTAAGACACTCACAGAGTTAAGGGGATTTTTAGGCATGTGCACGTACTACAGAAAATTTTTCAAAGGGTTTTCCTAGCTGTGTGCACCATTGAACGATTTAACTAAGAAGGGATCCTTCAAATGGAGTGAAGAAGCTCAATTTATGATGGATAAGATGAAAAATGTGATGAGCATGTGCCCAGTCCTAGCTCTTCCATATTTCATCTTGCCTTTCACTTTGGAGTAAGATGCTTCAAGAGAAGGTATAGGGGTCGTACTTATGTAGAATAGGCACCCTCTTGCCTATGAGAGCCGAAAACTTAGGTTTCCTGAGCTACTATACAAAATTTATGACAAAGAAATGTTGGCTATCATGCATGCACTAGCCAGATTCAGGCAATATCTGGTAGGTGCACGGTTTGTGGTCAAATCAGATCATAACAGTCTCAAATACCTATTGGAGCAGAAGGACTTAAATGAATGGAAAAAAAAATGGGTAAGAAGAATAGAGGCCTATGACTTTGACATTGAATTTGTAAAAGGGAAGAACAACGTGGTGGTTGATGCATTATCCGTATCAGTTAAATGGAAGGACCACTTGGTGTTGGAGTATGTTAAGGATCTGTTCGCTTGTCAGCTACTGGAAGGATAGGTATAGGATGAAAACTTCAGTATTATAAATGACCTCATATATTACAAGGGATGAATCTTTTTGGTTCCGGGATCGGCCTTCAAGGCCAAAGTGTTGCAGGCATGTCATGACTCACCCATGGCAGGGCACCAAGGGATTAGTAAAATGTACAGGCAGGTGAGAGAGAGGTTCTCATGGAAGGGCCTCAAGGAGGATGTAATAAGGCATGTCAAGGTGTGTACTACATGCCAAGAGAACAAGGATGAGCACACTCACCCAACAGGACTACTGCAGCCCTTACCCATTCCAGAGCACAAGTGGGAAAGCATGTCCCTGGATTTCATCACTGGGTTGCCAAGGACACAGGGGAAAGACTACATTTTTGTAGTGGTGGACAGGTTGACGAAGTTTGCACACTTCTTCTCCATAGCCACAAAGTTAAGTGCAACATAGGTGGATGAACTGTTTTTTAGGGAGATGTTCAGGTTGCATGGCCTACCTAAGACCATTATTAGTGACAGGGATAGCAGGTTCATGAGTACATTTTGGTAGGAATTTTTCAGATTGGTTGGTATGGCCTTGACCCCTAGTACCAACTATCACCCTCAGACGGATGGACAAACTGAGATAGTCAACAAGTGGGTAGAAGGATACCTCATGAATTATTTAGTAGGTCAGCAGAAAGCGTGGGTTAGATGGTTGCACTTAGGAGAGTACTGCTGCAACACCACCCATCATGTGTCCATAGGAATGACACCATTCAGGGCCTTATACAGTTATGACCCACTATCTTTTGTGGAGATTTATTTTGGCGATAGTCAGACACCAATGGTACAGAATTGGGTACATCAGAGCCAAGACATCCTCAGAGAGCTGAAGGATCATCTACAGAGAGCACAAAACTAGCAGAAGGTCTAAGCAGATAAGCACAGAGTTGAGCGTACTTTTGAGGTTGGTGACTGAGTCTATCTAAGGCTCCAACTATACAGGCAAGTTTCTATAAAAAGAAGCAGAGCAGAGAAGCTACAACTACATTTCTTTGGGCCCTACAGGATCAGCAGGAAGATAGGGGTCGTAGCTTATGAGATGGAGCTTCCACACGACAACAGGATACACAATGTATTCCATGTTTCCTGCTTGAAGAGGGCCATCGGCCAACACATCACACCCATTGAGGTACTACCTCCCATGGATGAAGAGGGGCATATTATTTTGATTCAAGAAGAGATAATAGAAGTTCGGGAGAAGAGGCTCAAGAAGAGAATCATCAAAGAGTACCTGATCAGATGGAAGGATCTACCCATTGAGGATGCCACGTGGGAGGATGAACAAGTGGTACGGGAAACAGGTTTGGAATTGCTTGAGGGCAAGCAATTTCTAGCAGGGGAGACTGTAATTTCCACCACCTCTTGATGAAGAGGTTTGAGAAGACTTAGTGGCTTAGGCATCCACACTAGGCCATAGTCTCACACTGAGGGGAAAAGTCAACCAAACTAATGTTATATTCTTAAGTTGACTTAATAAAAAGGTAAAAGGAGTTAAAAAGATAACTCAATGAAGGAATAGAAGCGTTGGAGGTTGAGTTAGGAGTTATCCCTAGGGGTTAACTTAACTCAACAGGGAAATAGAAGAAAATTATAAAGAGAAGGCTAGGGCACACCTCTCACTCATGCATGATTTTGGTATTTTCTTGTTGATGCTCTTGAGCATACCGTTTTGAGGGTTTTGATATTACAAACCCTAGGAACAACTCAGTGGTGAAAGATTCCACTCACCTTGTTCCAAGCTTGGTCTCGAGGATGAAATACTCCACCCACACCATTCTACATCCATCATCAACTTAGGAGTACTAGTAGGGCCATACCAGTTGAACCAACAAGGTCGTACTACCTAGGGTTTTCTTGTAGGGGCGCACCATTGGTTGAGGAAGAGTTCGATCCAACATATTGAGGAAGCTTGGGAGGTTTTCAGCATTAGGGTTTTTCTTACAAGCCCTTTCTCATCAGTTTGAGGGTTTCTTTGAGGAGTTATCACGTCCCTATCATCTACTTGCAAGTTGAGACGATTTCAGGAGGAAGAGGACGTTTTGTGATTCGGTATTTATCAGATCTAGAAGGCTATAGGCTAGATCCGATCTTGAAACTTTTCTCAGGTGCTTGTGGCCACCCGATCTATCATTCTAGAGAGTTTCAGGGGATTCAGAGCCCATATTCAGCCAAGCCGTACTATTGGCCATATCAGGGTTTCAGGAGGGTCATATTAATCTAGGGTTTCTGCAGTTTGAGGAGGAAGCTTCAACCTTTGAGCTCCATACTTTAGGAGGAGGCTTCTAATGCCTTGATCTATATTTGGGATGCGTTTGAAAACATTTGGGGGTATTCATATTCAAGAGGGTCGAACCCTTGGTATCCATTGTCTTCAGCAGGCCGTACCAGCAGTCAGCAGGGCCATACCAGTTGCTTGAGGGTTAGGCTTAAACCCTAGTTTACAGTTGAGCATTCAGCTTATATTACAGCCTTTGGGAGGTTTGATATATATCACTGGGATCATTTTGTATGAAGCTCTATTATTGTCTTGAAGCCATCTGAAGTTATTCCAGATTTGCTTCTCTATTTGTATCAGGTGCTTGATTTCTTATAATAAAGTTCAACTATTGCTTGTGGTTCCTATCTTGTGCATGATTGAAGATCTTCATATGTTGGAATGTTTCTTGTCTAAATTCATGGTTGAATAAATGAATAAACCCTAAGTCTGAAATGTTGATGGCCAACCTGCACCCGTAACAATAGACACTTAAATGAGTGGTTAGTTAGTGATTTCAAGAAAAAAAATGGCTTGGGATCATTACAGTGGTATCAGATCTCTGATCCTTCAAACCTATGAGGATTAGCGCATGCAGAGGTACAGTCATATCTTTATGGGCAGAAAGAAGAAGAAGGCTAGTGAAACAGAAGCTGAAATGGAGGGTTCAGGAGATGACCATGAGCCACAGGGATTGGCTTTCTTGGTAGCCGAATTCAATAAATTCCATAAAACCCTAACCAATATAGAAAGCAACATGGTCCGCCACTTGCAAGAGATCCAAGAGACAAACTGGAGGGAACAAGCCGAAACCAATGAGACCTTGAAGAAGGTATATGGGAATGTGAGGAAGATTGATGAGAACTAGTCGATGATAACACGACTATTGATGCAGATGACTCACTAGGGGAAATACCTGGAGACATATGGAAGAAAAGAGGTTGGTGGATCCCATGGTGAAACCATGTATAATCCCGAGAAATTTCCCAGGTTCGAGGGAAGCCATGGAGGGGCTACATCACATGGACAGATGGGTAGTAGGGCTAACCCTAGGCCTCTCTTTCCCATATTCACATATGAACAGGTACGACAGGAGCATGTGGATGACTTTATGGAGAAGATGGAACAATGTACTAGGGAGTACCATGGCTTGGATATGATGATTCAAGGGCATATGTCCCTGGATCCATATTGCCAAATCAAGGTCAGAAACAATCCTAGGCCGAACCACAGGAGCAGTTTTGAGTTTGAACGAAGATCAGGGAATATGGAAATCCCATACTTTGATGGTATGGCCAAGATGGAAGCACATGCATGGGTACAAAAGATGGATACTTATCTACAGCTTAACACTATGAGGGAGATGGAAGCCATCAAATTTTCTACTATGTACCTGGATGGCAAGGCTCATGATTGGTGGTACCATGGACTCACTACACTAGGCCACAATCAGATAGTGACCTACACAGAATTCACTCAGAGACTCATTAATAGATTTGATCAAGGGGATCCTAAGCTACACTTCCGGGAGCTCACACAACTCAGGGAAACATGAGCAATAGAGGTATGCATTGAGGAATTCCAAATCTTTTCACTGAAGGGTTGGGTAAAGGCCGTTAAGCCTACCAACCTATAGAATTCCATTTGGAGAACCAGGGACCTAGGACCAGCTTCCAAACCCAAATTTTTACCTAGGCCACCTCTTAAAACCGGAGGAAGAGATCATAGACCTCCAATGAACCAGGGGGGACGTGACCTAAGGAGTTTTGACAGGGGTCGTGGTAGAATGGATGATAACACCAGGAGGGAATTGAGAAGGAAGCAAATCTAGTTCATGTGCAAAGAACCATGGAACCCATCACACAAGTGCATGGGTCATGGCCAAGTGCACTACATAGAGGTGACCTCAAAAAATGAGGAGGAGGAAGACATAGAAGCTTTTTGGTCCAAGAGCACGAACCAACATCAAGCCTTGGGTAAGAATTCCCCTATCCAAAACCCTAACTTGGTTTCAATTCCTAAGCACTCAATCTCTAGTTTTCATGTTCATGGTGATGGGTTGGGGCCTTATGTGTCTTTCGAGATGGCATCAAAAAACCGTTCTCCCCAGAGACAGGAAGATGTTTCTTTTATTATTGATATATCAAGGGACTATGACCATTTACCTCATAAACAATCTGGCACCCATAGGGCTTGTTCTTTGGGTTCCCTTTATGTTTCTTCTGGTAGAGATCCCTACCTTCTTCATCCTCAGAACTCTACTTAGGGTTTGGTTCCATTCGGGGTTGTGGGTTATGATATTCTCAAGGAACCAAGGCACTAAAAAGAGGGGCGTAAATCTATGCTTAAGCATGCACATGAGGAATCCTCTCTCGAAATATCACAGGAAAGACAACACCTAATCTCTGGGGTACTTAGAGCAAGAAATGCCCTGAAGGAGAGCTCCCCATGAAATTAATGTTTATAAACACGAGGGGCCTAGGATGGAAAAAAATCTCTTTGAATATTATTATAGAGATGGATCAACTAGACATTGTTTTAATACATGAAATTATTGATCATTGTTAACCCATTATTGTCGAATTGGTAAAATTGTTTTTGGGATGGGGTTTCTTGGTTTGGATTCCAATGGATCTTTGTGAGGGATCATAAATGGGTTTTCATCAAATTGATCTCGTATCAATTTCTTTTCTATTTATTCAAGTCTTTTCAAATATATTTTTATGCAAGGAGTCAGATTGTTCCATTACTCTTCTTAATATATTATGGGGCCTATGAGGGTAGGGAGGCTTATTGGGACTGACTATTTTCTCTAAATGTTATTTGCTCAAATAATATTGTTCTTGGAGGGGACTTGTTACACTAACCGGGTATGAAATATGGGGGACATCATCCCGTGAAGAGAAATTGGAAATTTTCTTCACTCACAAGTTTGAACTAGCAGGATTGGTTGATGTAGAATTTGCCCAACTTAGTCTGACATGGAGCAATAACCAAAGTTGTGTTGAAGGGGTCTTAAAAAGACTTGATCATTTTATTGTTCATCATACGCTTCTTCAAGATATTGGGATATATTATTCTTGGATCTTAGCCTACGTTATCTTTATGATTGAATAGATTCTAGTGTTGGTGATGCACGCTAATTTGGCATAGTATTGTACAGAATTTGTTAAGTGATTTAACACATATCTAGAAGATAAAGGAGCATAGTTATTGTTGTAATGATATATTGTAATAAAGTATTTTCAGATTTATAATTTTCTTGGGAAGTGTGCCCTAAGGGTTGTAACTTGATATCATTTAAGTACACTTGAATGATATTTATTTTCTTCTTTTGCCTTGTGATTTGGGTTAAAGAGAAGTGAGGTATTTGTTGCTATAATTTAATATTTCAGGTCAACAATAACATTGAAATTTCACACAAAATAGATCAAGGAAACCCGAAGGTTGAGGTGGAATTTTGTTAAGCCCTAAATGGTAGCACATTGCCCCTTAATTGGGGCATATTACACTAGTAATGTTATTTTATTTATGTTGGCTTGGGTTCATTAGTCGTAATAGTACCTCCTAGTATCCTATATATACCAAGGAGACCTTTTCATTTGGAATCATATTGTTTTTGGAAATTTGTGTGGTGTATAAGGACATTTCCCCCTCAAAGAGGCTTATTATCTGAAATTCTCTCTTTTTCAAGGCATTGAGTACTTATTCTGAGGTTTTTTTTATGCCATTTTGGTATTTGATTCTTAACATTTGGTATCAGATCTCAAGGTCTTGGGGTTTCACTGCTGCATCTAAGACACCTTGGAATTTTCGCTAGAAAGTTTTTTATACAAAGTTTCAGAAGGAACCCCTTTGGAGGATATTTCGTAGATGGATCAAGGTACGTGGGGTTCAAATTTCATCTCACGGGGCCTTACAATTTCAGAGATATAGCCTATGTAATACAGGGTTCTAGAATCATCTTGAATTTAGTCATCACTGAATTTTTGCTATACAATTTTTTATGTAATGTTTCAGAACCTGAAACCTGGAGGCTATTCATATAAATTATCAATATAGCTTTGATAAAAAAAATTATCTTCTGGGTCATCATACTTTTGTAGATACACCCTGTGTAAGATAGGGTATCTGCATAGTCATCTTAACAAGTCTCAAACAGGTGTTTCAGGTAAAAAAATGATATCTTCTCCAGTGAGTATCCAAATTAAGTGAGTCTAGTTGCATTGGACAGTGGACAATCTGTAGTATTTATGGTACAATTTTCAGAATCAAATATCATATATTGTTCTCTTGGCATGATTTACAAGTATGTTCTCCTAGAAGGGGAAAAAATTAACAAGGTGTGGGGAAGTTACCATAACTTCCACTTGGCACATCCAATTTTGATCAGACCTATGGCATTGCAGAGAATATGTATCATATAACTAAAAAAAGAAATTTTCCAGACCCATAAGGGCCAATTTTTTGGAGATACACCCGAAGAAATATCATCTAGCAGAACCACCTCGAAATCAAGGTTTAAAAGTGATAGTTGGTCAACACGCCACCAAAAATGGGAACTTATACACCAAATAAGCCTCCAGATAGTCCTACTTGGACTCTTGATGAAGGTGAAGAATTGCGCATGGACATAAATGATTTACAAAAGAACAAAGTAACAAAATATGAACTACAAGGGATGATGGATTCAACTGAAGCTAAATTGGAGGCAATAATGGATACTAAGATGGATGGGTTAAAAAGGGAGATCATAGAAGGATTGAAATATTTTCTAATAGAGAGGCCACCTAAAAGTGAAAATGTATCCCATGAAATTCATGACGAGGACACAAGGAAGATGAATCAAGACTGGAGAAACTCTAACTTTGGGTTGAAGACCAACCACTTTCCTAAGATCAATATGAGGATGTTTGATGGCAAGGATCCAATCACATGGATACTTCAGATGGAGCAGTTCTTTGATATACATGATGTGCCACATACACAAAAGGTACTAATTGCTTCTTTATATTTAGAACCCAATCAATTTGTGTGGTATCAATGGATTTGTTCTCGCAAATCACTTGTCACTTGGAAAATTTTCACGAAATAAATGATAGCACACTATGAGGATACAAGGAGAAATACCTTCTTTAGCCAATTGATAAACCTCAAGCAAAAGGGTTCAGTTTCAGAGCACATTGAGAAATTCCAAAGATTGAATATAAAGGTAACAAATATTCCATATGAGCACCTGATTGATGTATTCATAGGAACTTTAAAGGATAACATTCAACATGAGGTTCGCCTTTGGGAATCCAAAGCATTGGAGAATGCATTCAGGGTGGCGAGAAATGTTGAAAGTAAAAATATGGCTATGTCTATTAGAGGGACCACTCCTAACATTTATCGAGAGAATAATGTTCCTTCTTCTAAAATACCTCAACCTACAAGGTTGACACCTCAAAAATTGAAGGAAAGAAAAACAAAAGGTTTATGCTTTAATTGTGACAACAAGTACAGTAAGGGACATAAGTGTGTTTAGAAGACATTATTCTACATAGATTGTGAAGAGGAAGAAGAACAAGAACAAGAACCATCTCAAGATGAAAACATAGAAGATATTTATTCTGAAGAATTGACTCCCACAATATCATGTAATTCATTGGTTGGAACTAACACTCCTCAAACCCTTAAGATTGAAGGATATATCAAAAAGAAAAAGGTAATAGTCCTAATTTATTCTGGTAGTACTCATAATTTCATTAACTATAAATTAGCCAAATCTCTCAATTTCTTTATATATCCAGCGCTAGAGTTTCAAGTAATGATTGCAGATGGAGGAACTATCAATTGCTCAGAAAAATTCCATAAGATCAATCTTACTATGGGGGAATATGTAATGAATATTCCAATTATTTCTATACCCATGGGTGGTGCTAATGTCATACTAGGAGTCCAATGGTTATAATCATTGGGAACAATGGATTTTAATTTTCAAGAACTTTTCATGAAATTTTCATTGGAAGGAAAAGAAATTGAGTTAAGGGGTATCACAAGGAAACCCAGTAAGGTGATAAGCTCTAATGTCATGACAAAATTGTTGAAAAAGGGGCATCAGGGTGTAATTGTACAACTATGCTCACCAGATTTTCAAACATCTAAGCCATTTATTCCCCTAGATCTCCAAGGGATCATTGATAAGCATTCCAAAGTATTTGAAAATATTCTCAGCGGTCTTCCACACACTCAAATTCATGATCATGTTATTCACCTAATTCCTGGGAGCGTTCCTCCTAACATCATGCCTTACAAATACCCTTATGCCCAAAAGAGTGAAATTGAGTGTATGATTGAAGAAATGTTAGAGTCTGGGATTATTAGACCTAGCCAAAGTTCTTACTCTGCACCGGTGGTAATGGTACTCAAGAAAGAGGGCTCATGGTGTATGTGTCCATATTATAGAGATCTCAACAAAATCAATATTAAAGATAAGTTTCCCATTCCCGTAATTGATGAATTGTTAGATAAACTACATGGAGAAATCTATTTCACAAAGTTGGATCTCTGTTTAGGGTATCATCATATTAGAATGAAGGAAGCAGATATCCCAAAAAGAACATTCTGAACTCATGAAGGCCATTATGAATTTTTGGTCATGTCTTTTGGCCTTACGAATGCACCTTCCACATTCCAAGGGTTGATGAATTCCATTTTCAAGCCCTTCCTTTGAACATTTGTGTTAGTATTTTTTGATGATATACTAATCTATAACAAGTGTTTGGAGGATCATGTGCGACATGTTGACAAGGTGCTAC
>SNQJ01S0010514.1:0-22540 GCA_010110895.2 Picea sitchensis
AATTCCATGCACAGCCTTCCACAAACCCGTGCCACCTGCAACACGGTATCATAACAAACTATTCTCTACAAATATTAATCATTTCGAAAATACAATTAAATTTCCTCCACTCATGCCAATAACATGGCAAGATAACAGTGCACAAAAATCTATCCATACATACACAAGGGTTAAATCTACAAAACCCAATCTATTTTATTCATTTTGTATGGAGTACAATATGCCAGCGCTATGGTCATACATGAGCTTACAATTTGTTAGGTTTCTAGGCCCATGGAAATGCCAACCTCGACCATCTCACTCTCCTTCCTCGTGTGACATTTCTTCCTCTCTACAAGCTTTGTTTCCAGCTCCTCTGCAATTACTTGATGTTGTGTTTTATTACCCTTTCAGAAACTATTTTCCTTCAGTTTCCTCAACAGACTCCTCATGCCTTTCCATCTTCCAGCTTCTAGTTCATTCTTTTCTCAACAACTCTTCGTCTGCAATGCATCCTTCTCGCTTCCATCCAACAATTTGCTCCTCCTGAACTGTAACACCCACAACTGAAATCTACAATAATGCTTTAATCCTCGGCACGTATCCACGTGTCCAATCTTTATCAATGCTCCCATATTCTCCTCTGCCACAATATGCAACATTATTATGACCTACAATAACATTATCACATATTGCAGTCTGTCACATCCTATCACCATTCATATCCTACAGCACCAATCTATGTCATAGTTGCAATGTCACATACCACAACCACCTTCGTAGTGTCATCGAGAGGACGATCGCGATGCTCCTGCATCAAACTCCCTAGGTTTTTAAGAAAGCATGCCCTCATGCTTATGAGGTAAACCATACACATCTCTAGATGCCTAATGCAACTTCCCTCATTGTTGCACTATGAACTCTACAGTCCTCATTGTTATACATTCTTTCTTTCAACTCATTATTGTCCCTTGTTTCACCTCCTTCTGCAACAACACAACAATACTCTCATCATGGAGATTTGGAAATTTCATCTCATTCTTGCTGCAACTCACCTTCTAGTACTACTACCCTCTATGTCTCTCTTCATTACCACAAGAATTGGTTAGGTGCTCCTCAACCATTTATCGCTTGCACAACTCAATCAGAGTCACGTCCCATATAAGACATCTCACTACCCTTTTTAATGCAGTGTACTAAGTGCAATCGGTATAGCCATCCACTCATGCTAGAAGTCACACAACATGGAGTCACATGCTCACATTTTACACATCCCTTGAATCAATCCACAACCACACGCATACTACCTCAGACGACGATTATGTTAGCGTATTTACATTATTGGCACATTATCAAAGGCATCTCTTCAAGAGATTTCTTCTTTACGCAACACCTTCATATTCAGTCCTCAACAACCTTCAATCCTTCTAATATTCCTCTGCAACATGTCTCCTTCCTAAGGATATTTGAACTCTTCTCCCTTTATTTTCCAGTAAACTATTCATCAACTTCCTCATTTTTCGAACTATGAGTTCATCCATCTTTATCTTAACAACATCCTCATGCTTCCTCCCAGGTCACTTATCTTCACAGTGTCATATTCTACTTGAGCACTCTCTCGGAAATATTCATTATCTAAAACTTTTATGATTCTATAATTGTTGTAATCTCTACAAATTCCTTCTATTGCATCTTCTTCTCAACCAAGTGCATTTGCTTCCATCTACAGCTACAAATTTCTTTGTTCCTCCAAACAAACAAATAACATATTAAGGGAAAACAAGAATTCCATCTTCACACCCTCTTTTTTCTTCGTTACATCTGATATAACCACATGTGCCTTTATTTGCCACTGCTATAATTTTTTGCGTCTTTGTTCATCCTCGTTTCTCTTCAATTTAGGTCCATTCTAAAATCTCTAGCCACCATTAGGAAACAATGCTTTCACTTCTACCAACATGTTCCTAAGAACATATGAGCCCAGTCTCCAATTCAGGAAACCTTCTAACTACATTTCTCTTGCGCCCACTCTCACTCATTTAAAGTGACTATAATTTCATCTCAAGATAAAAATCATGGATAACCACCACCACAATTTCCATCTCATCGAATCCTCTCATGACCCATGTTGCCTCTTTCATCTCAATATAATTGTCATGGATAACCATCACCACAACTACCATCTATCTATAACAACGATTTATCCCAAAGACTATCTTCCTCCTCAACAACAAACTTCTGGACTTTGCTTCTTGAAACTTTATATTCTTGGCTATCTCCTTCTTCTCTCAACTTCAATATTTTCCAAATCAACAACTTCACTTTGACATCTATTAATGCTCCATCATCTCCATTATTTTCTCCCTTGATTTATGCACCTCCTCAACCTACTCATATTTACAGAGAAATCCTCAGGAGTTGTTTCTTATCGCTCAACATGACTACCCTTCACATGCCTTTTCTCCAACACTGCCTCCCACCATTCTTCCTTCAACAAACACAAGTTGAACCAACGTTCTCCCAGGTATTCATGTTAACATAGCTACATAGGAACACTATTCGAGAACCAATCTCAGGAGATAAACTAGTTCTAATACCCTTTCATATTCTTACATACCAGAGTTGAACAATGCTCTGATATTCTTCCATCCTAGAGTTGAACCTTGCTCTGATACCATTTGATGCAATGGGCATCCACCCCCTTCCCGCCATAGTACATATGCAGTGAAACATTCATTGATTTGTCCATAACTGAGACCATGGTTTCCCTAACACTTCTACCTCATTATTACATCTCCCTAATTTTTCAACCAGATTATGCCACAACCCTTAGGGTTGTGCATCTACTCTCACATACCCATGTATTCTTCTTTGTAGAACTAGCAAATAGACGCTACAAAACACTAGTCTATGACACATTCACTTGTTGCAACTCGAGAGTTTCTTTTTGTTGCAACTTCAGAGTTCAACCATTTATTTCGTTGCAAATCATGAGTTTCCTTTTACTGCAACTCACCTTTTGTTGCAAAGCAACTTCTGCTACAACTCACAAACTTTTGTTACAACTCACCTTTCGCTGAAACTTACCAACTTTAGTTACAATGTGCCTTTTGTTGCAACACTCCTCCTACTGCAACTCACAACTTCTATTGCAACACATCTTCCGCTGCAACTCGCAACTAATGTTGCAAATCGCCTTCCTTTGTTGCAAATCGAGACCCACAACTGGTATAATTCCTTCCGCAACAGATTATATTCACAACCCTCTATGATACCTTCACCGCAACATCATCCTTCAATATGTGTTGCCCAATCATAAAATCAATGGTTAGCTTATAAACCAAGGAACCATCCCAGATGATGACCTTCCATATCCATGGAACACAGATACACTCATGTTCTCAAAAAAAACACTCTATGCTCAAATTCTTATTCAAACAACAATGCTCATGCTCCAAAGCACCTTACACTGATCTCTCACAACAACCATGTACTTCTCAATCTCATGATCAAGGTTTAGTTCACAAACTTAGGGATTCTCACACATATGCAGAGAATCATCAATCCACCAAATGATCTCTCCTAGACTCGTGTCCACCTACAGATGATCACAATTCCATGCACAACCTTCCATAAACGTTTGCCACCTACAACACAGTATCACAACAAACTATTCTCTACAAAGATTAATCATTCCAACAATAGAATAAAATTTCCTCCACTCGTGCCAATAATACAACAAGATAATAATATACAAAAATCCATCCATACACACACAAGGGTTAAATCTAAGAAACCCAAACTCTTTTATTCATTTCATATAGAGTACAAAACATCAACTCCATGGCCGTACATGAGCTTACAATTCATTGGGTTTCCAGGCCCAAGGCCATGGTAACCTCAACCATCTCTCTCATTCCTGGCACGACCTTTATTCCTCTCTTCAAGCTATGTTTCCAACTCCTCTATAGTTACTTGACGTCATGTTTTATTCCCCTTTCGATAATTTTTCACCTACAGTTTCACCAACAGACTCCTCACGCCCTTTCATCTTCGAGCTTCCAGTTCATCTTTTTCTCAGCGACTCTTCGCCTGCAACGCATCCTTATGGCTTCCATCCAATAATGTTCTCCTCCTTAACCATAATGCCCACAACTAAAATTTGCAACAATATGTTAATCCTCAGCATGTATCCACACATCCAACCTGTAGCAGTGCTCTCATCTACTCCACTGCCACAGTCTGCAACATTATTATGACCTACAACAACAGTGTCACCTCTTGCATTCTATCACATTATGTTGTCACTCATATCCTATAGCACCAATCTTTGTTGTAGCCACACTGTCACGTACCGTAACCACCTTTGTCATGTCATCCCCGAGAAGACCGTGATGCTTCTACGTCAAGGTTTCTATCTTTTCTAACTCTCTTGTAGAATCCATTGGCAAAGCTCAATTGAATGTCTTTTCAAGAGCCACAAAATTGTATATGTCCTCTACATGTTAGATGTGATATGTGCTTCTAAAACATTCATGGAATTAGGTCCGTCTTGATCCCCAGAGCAACTTCTTGTTAATATTTATTGCAAATATTTATAAAAAAAAACAAGTACTAATTTTAGTAAGCACTTATTCGTAATGGCTTCCTGGAACCAACTCATTTTTTGCAAACCCTCCCCACGAATATCTCCAAAAGCTATAGAGGTGTTGTAAGACATTGGAGATTGTTACTTGGATGGACACTCTACCTATATCATAATTTATGGTGCCACACAAGCAACTCATATGCTTCCAACCCATGTGTCGAATAGGTTGTTCATCCAAGAGATCATGTATCAAACAACTTTGCAAGGGTTTAAGGCATGCCTTATCAAACACCAAAATAAGTTTTGACTAGTCTATCCACTGTATAAAGGCATGTACATGCTAATAGATTCCACATGGGCTATAGGGTGTAAGGAGAAAACATTGAGGTATATCATTTCAATTTAGAAAGAGCTCAAATTCATGATTACTTGGGGATTGTTGCAAAACACAGATCAAAGATGAAGATATTTCCCTAAACAACATCAAGAGAATGAGGTTGAGAAACCTCGCGGGAAAGCATTGACCTATGTAGAAGTTTTGAATAATTTGCAATTTATTGCTAAGGTTGACGAAAGAAATAAGAAGGATGAAGTTGCAATATTTTGGTTGTTGAGAGACAAGCCCTTCAAGAAAAAAAACAAGAGCAAGAAAATCAAAGATCTTTCCCTACACAAAACTAAGGCAGAAGTTGAGGCCAAAAGAAGAGAACAAGCACAAAAAAAACCTTCCAAGAATGAAGAATTGACAAATAAAAAGAAAGTAGATGCTACAGTTAGATATGAATTGCACCAAAGAAGGTAGAATAGGAAAGGAAAACCAAAGATAATGCAGAAGCTAAGAAATTAGCAAGGAAACAAGTTGAGGCAAAAGTTGAAGCACAGAGGAAAATTGAAGGAGAACTGACGAAGAAAAAATCGAATAGCACTAAAGCAAAATAAACCATACAAAAAAATGAATTAACACAACAGACCAATGAAGGCAACACAAGGAAACCAGACTCAACACATATAAATCAAATTTCGACCACTCAAAACTTTTGTTATTAATTTTGGTTCATGCATAGTTATAGGAGGTGATGACCCTATTCCAACTCCTAAAGATGAATTTTTTTATCGATAGTTGTTTTCATTTGACAAATAGAGGAAGAAAGTCATAAAACAATAGCATAAAAGAAGGAAAATCCACCTGGATTCTGAAGTAATACTCACCACTAAAACTATAGTGATAGACACAAAAAAATTGAGTTTATCTTCCTCTACCTCTACTAGATTATCCATAGCTCAAACAAATGTACATAACGTTGTATATGTAGAAAATAAGATGAGGGTGTATGAGAGAAAAATTTCCTTCTTGTAAAATCAAGTCAATTACTATAAATCCAACAAGTATTAGCCTACCAATTTTATTGATTGTGTTTTCAAATTACAAGATGAATTGAATAATGTGCAGAGGGAGTTTTATGACAAATTCTTGCATGTGCAAGCCCATGGTCAAGATAGTGTTCATGTCATGACTAAAATTCAAGAATGGGAGCTTGCTTATCAACAATCTCAATTTATTTTTAATAAGGGTGACGATTCCTCAAGCCATGTGAGGCAACCCTCTAGAGAAGGAGATTTGAATAGACAAGAAAGGTTGACTCACCAATTGGGAGAAAATGACAATTTACTTGAGGAATCCAATAGAAATGAAAGGGAAATGAATAGTTAGCCAGGAACAGGAAATATTTGATCGGATCATGGACACCAAGATGAAGGGCACATGCCAACGAAACATCCAACTCTATTGGGTCGTCAAATAAGGGTAGTTTCTTCACAAGGGAAAGTGGCTCACCAGGGATCAGATTCAGCAGAAGTTTCTCCATCTGACGGAGGAACCTGACGTAATGGGGACCATTGCTTCCTAAGGGGGGAGGACTGATCTAGATTGATACTAGTGGCTACCCACCTATTCCACTAATTCAAAATGGTTCCACATCTTGGCAGTTTTTCTATGGTTTTTCAAGTCCCAAAATATCGAGGTCATTTTGAGGCCCTAAATGACATTTTTCTTGACGTGGAAACACCCATCAGATGTCAGAGGCATGTATTAGGCCATTGAGAATGTGTACTTCTCAGCTAAACCTTTCCAATGGGTTATCGAGTATCCCAAACGAAGATCATATGCAAAATTAATGCCCCCGGGAATTTAATGTATCAACTAACCACATCAGGTCCCACAAACCTTTTGGTGTTTCATCTTCTAGGGTTAGGTTTTTATGTTTAGGGTTTTTTCATTGATGCTTTATATTAAAATTGTTTTTTGACATATTTATAATCAGCTTCTTGTGAATGAGTGTAGTCGTCACATCTCCATCTTCAGAGATAAGCTACCACCATTCTAGTTAGCTTGTGTGCTTTGCATTTTAAATCCTTTTGTATTTCAGATAGTCATTAATATAATCTGAATTTAACTGTAATACTATGTTTCTTGCAATATATCTATGTGTTTCATTGTTATATCTTTACCTTCATGTTGTTCTCAATACAATGTGGATCAGTGGTATCAAAGCAGTATACTCCTTGTTGTTTCTTAATGCATGTCCTTGACGAGGTCAAGGTATAGAGAGTTGGGTCTTGAGTTAGTTTCTTGAGGACCATCGCTCCTTCCATCCCAAGCAGCTTCCCATGGAGAAAGAAAAGAGAGACGACAGGGCAAGAGATCATATCAAACTATTGCTCGCAGGAAGCCCTAGCGCAATAGAGGAACAAGATAATGGATATTTTTTCCCACATCCTTCGACAACTACCAACAGTGATGGAGACACCTTCAACCAGCAGTCACTTTGGAGGTGCGACATCTTTCAAGGTACAAGTTAACTTTGATATTCCTTTATTTGAAGGCCAAATAAACACTATCTCTTTGGAAAAATGGTTAAGTCTGCTAGAGGGTTATTTCTTTGTCCAAAAAATTTCCAACGGTGAAAGGATCACTTTCACGCTCCTTAAGTCTCTTTCCCATGTCAGAGATTTGTGGAAAACTTACTGTGAGCAACATGTCAAAGATGAGTCTACAGTTTTTGGGACAGAATCCACATCGAAAACTTTTGTCGATTCCCTCGAGGAACAATACTACCCTATTGGAAATTATGATGACCAATACACGATATGGACAACTCTGCGTCATGAGAGAGACCAGACGGTGTCAGATTACACCAACATCTTCCATACCTTGCGCGCAAAGTTGGGTATTAAAGACTCTGAGCGGCACATGGTCCTGAAGTACTATGGTGGCATACATTGGTACATCCAAACAAATATGGAGTTCTTATAAATATCCTCACTGGGAGCCACTTACTAATATGCTATCAATATCGAGAAAAAGTTCAAGCAAAAGAATAAGTGGGATTTCAACTATGCAAACCCATTGTAGAAAAAGCACAATAAAGGTGGCCCTAACTTCCAAAGAAAAGGACAAAGCAAGGATGGCTAGCCCCAGGACAACCAATCCAAGCCACCAGCAAAGGGTAACGAGAAGTCGAAGGACACTAAAAAGTGGTGTGAATTACAAAAAATCCCTTGGCAAAACACTGATGAATGTCGCTCCAAACAACCATAGTTGGTTATGAAAAAATCCTTAGAGTCAGATGTCGACTCGGGCTATGATTCAGAACCAAATAAGGGAAAATGAATCATTGACGCAAAACCCAGTGTCATAGTCACTACAACAAAAGTCTAGCCAAAGGAACCAAAGGATCCTGAAGAATGGGAGCGTCTCTTCCACTCACAGATGTGGGTGAAGGGGACTCCCCTCCATTTCATTGTTGACAACAATAGCCAGAAAAATCTAATCTCATCAGAGGTAATCAAGATCTTGAACCTAACAATGATGTCGCATCCTCAGTGATACACCATCGGTTGGCTCAGCCAGGGATGGGACATCTGTGTCAGCCAACAATGTCACCTACACTATGGCATCAAACCCTTCAAAGATGAGGTATTGTGTGATGTTTCCCCCATTGAAGTTTGTAATGTTCTGGTCAACCATATATGTGGAAGTGTCATGTTGTTTATGAATCTAGTCCATGTAGTGTCATTATTACTCTGGGAGGTCAACTCTATAGGGTACCGAAGAAAGTCCCAACTACTGCGATCTCTTTGATCTTCGTGAACCAGTTCCAAAAGATGGTTTCTCGGACTAGGATATTTGTCCTCTTTACGGACTGATTGGAAGGTGAACAGAAGGTTACTAGAACCTCCAAAACTGTTGGTTGTAGAGCCTGATTATCTTCTTGATTCAGAGGTTTTTTTGTTTTCAGTCGTGTTTATACCCCATGAAAACTTTACACCCCGGAAGACTGTACACCCCTCCACACGGGAGAGTTGCAGGGGGGGTTTCTCCCCTTACGGGTTCCGAAGGGACGCTCCCCCCGGCTAGGGGGTCTGGGAGCAAGCGTGCCCCCGGCGGGGGTTTGAGGGTGAAGCCCCCGAAGGAAAAATTGTCTTGTAAATGTATATTGTAATTTCATAGTGAATCTAGATCATTCATTATAAGGTTGCGGATATGACGGTAGAAGTTATGTTAGGGTTTTTTGCCCTAGAAGGAAACCCTCTTTATGAGGGAAATGTATTGCAGCTATGTATCATTACGAATATTGTATTCTAAGAGAGGATATTGTGAGATAAAGAAGAGAAAGTTATAGCAGGTGTGTTGTAGGTTGTATCCTTTCATTTGTTGGATAATAAAAAGAAAGGACCTGGCAATTTCTATGGTAGACATAGCCCACATTGGGTGAACCATGTATATCTGTGTCTATATTGTATTGTGTATCTTTTGTGTTTTATTTCCACATTTGTTTTTAATTTACTGCTCCGCGATCCTGTTTTTCTAACAATTGGTATCAGAGCAAAAGGTAACTCGCAGGAAAAGAGGGTTCCTGGTTCGAGTGGGAGCAATGGAGGAAGATGGAAAGTTTAGGGTCAAGAAATTTAACGACCAAAACTACCAGTCATGGAAGATGCAGATGGAAGATTATTTATATCAGAAGGATCTATTCCTACCATTGGGTGGAATAGAAAATAATTTGACAGCCATGAAGGACAAAGAACGGAATGGGAGGTTCTTAACAGAAAGGCACTAGGAACGATATGACTAAGCCTGACAGTGTCGGTGGCTTTCAATATTTCGAAATAAAATACAACGAAGGAATTTATGGATGCATTGGCTAAACTGTATGAAAAACCCTCTACGTCCAATAAGTTATTTCTAATGAAGAGATTATTTAATATGAAGATGTCAGAAGGTGGATCTGTTGCATATCATTTAAATTAATTTAATACGGTTACTAATCAACTATGTTATGTAAAAGTGGACTTTAATGATGAGGTCAAGGCTCTTCTAATCTTGTGCTCATTGACAGAAAGTTGGAACAGCTTGGTCATGGTTGTAAGTAATTATGTCACTGGTTCAAACACTTTAAAATTTGATGATGTTGTTGGTGTTATCCTTAGCGAGGTAATGCGACGGAAAATCACAGGTGAGACATCAGGTAATGCGTTAAACATGGAAAACAGGGGAAGACAAAAGGATAAAGGAAATGGCTTAGGGAACTGCGGGAATTCTAGAAAGGGAAGTTCCAAATCCATACTAAGAAAGATAGAGTGTTGGAATTGTGGGAAAAAATGACATATGAAAAAAGATTGCAGAGCTCCAAAGAAAAAAAGAGATGGAGAGCAAGAGAAAAATCAGGAAGCAAATGTAACAAGTGATGTGTTACAAGATGTTTTGATTCTTTCTGTAGATAATATGTTTGAGTCTTGGGTAGTAGATTCAGGGGCTTCATTTCATCCCTCACCCCATAGGAAACATTTTCTAGATTATGTTCAAGGTGATTTTGGATAGGTTCATTTGGGTGATGATGCACCATGAAAAATTGTTTGAATGGAAAATGTAAAAATAAAGCAAAGGAATGGAAACGAATGGTTGTTGAAAGAGGTAAGACATGTTCCAGATCTAAGGAAAAATATAATTTTAACAGGGCAGTTGGAAAGTGAAGGTTGTATATCCATATTTACAGATAAAGTGTGGAAGGTCACCAAAGGATCACTAGTGATAGCAAAAGGAGAGAAGGTAGGTACATTGTATTTATGTACTGGGAATACTGACTCTTCTATCTCTTTAGCTTCTACATGAGTGGATAAAACACTTTGGCATCATAGGATTGAACACATGAGTGAGAAGGGGATGCAGATACTTCACAAAAACAATTTGTTGTTAGATCTTAAACAAATTGATTTGGATTTCTGTGAGCATTGTGTTTATGGAAAACAAAAGAGACTCAGATTTCTCAGAGTCAGAAAAGAAAAGAAGAGTGAAAGGTTAGAGCTTGTTCATACAGATGTATGGGGACCATATCAGGTATCATCTCTTGGTGGCTCTCGTTATTATGTTACTTTTCTTGATGATGTAACTAGAAAACTTTGGTTTATTGCATTCGACAAAAAATCTAATGTTTTTTATACTTTTAAGAAATGGAAAGTTTTGGTTGAGAATGAGACAGGAAAAAGGTTGAAGTGTCTCAAATCAAAAAATGGAGGTGAATATTGCAGTAAGGAGTTTGATGATTATTGTTCATACCATGGGATTCGTAGAGGAAGACAGTTCCACGAACACCACAAGAAAATGGTGTATCAGAAAGGATGAACAAGACAATCATGGAGCGTGCAAGGAGTATGAGATTGCATGTTGGTTTTCCCTTACAGATTTGGGCAGATGATGTAGATATTATTGTTTATTTAATAAACAGAGGACCTTCAAGCTCTTTGGATGGTGGAATTCTAGAGGAGTTATGGACAGGTAAAAAGGTAAACTATTCTTTTTTGAAGACTTTCAGTGGTGAAGCATTTGTCCATATTGATAAATAAAATAGAACAAATCTTGAGGAAAAATCTAAGAAGTGTACCTTTATTGGATACGGAGTTAATGATTTTGATTATCGCTTATAGGATTATGAAAATCACAAAATCATTAGGAGTAGATATGTCATATTCAATGAGAAGGTCATGTACAAAGATCAGTTGCAGGGAAAGAAAGAGGAAAAAGAAAAACCAAAATACACAGTGCTTGACGAGATCACTAAAAACAAAATTCCAAAGGTACAAGAAAATCAAAATGTATAACAACATGAGAAACCAGTACCTCAAACTCCTGCAAGTGTTGTTAGAATATCTACTAGGTTAAGTAGACCCCCTGAATGATACTCTTCTTCATTGTATTATTTATTTTTGATTGATTCTAGTGAACCAGAATATCATGAAGAGGCAATGCAGGTAGACACTAAAAATAAGTGGGAGCAAGGCATGAAAGAGGAAATGGATTCCCTGGAAAATAACCAGACTTGGGATTTGGTTTAGTTGTCTGCAAAAAAAAGAGCATTGTGGAATAAATGGATTTACAAGTTGAAGAAAACGGAGGCAAAAAGCAGTACAAAGCTAGACTTGTTGTAAAGGGGTTTGCACAAAAGAAAGGTATAGATTTTGATAAAATATTTTCTCATGTTGTTAAAATGACTTCATTTAGAACTATTTTAAGTCTTGTGGTAGTATAAGGTTTCCATCTTAAACAGTTAGATGTAAAAACATTTTTTCTCCATGGGGATTTGGAGGAAGAGATTTATATGCAGCAGCCACAAAGGTATGAGGTCAAAGGGAAGGGAAATTCGGTATGCGGGTTGAAGAAGAGTTTGTATGGATTAAAGCAAGCTCCAAGGTAGTGGTATTTGAAGTTTGACAGGTTTATGACAGAACAAGGTTATAGTAGATGTCATTATGATCACTATGTTTATTTTAAAATGCTAAAAAATGGAAGCTATATTATCTTGTTATTGTATGTAGATAACATGTTTGTTGCAGGTTCTAATATGCAGGATATAAATGTGCTCAAGAAGAAATTATCTAATTCATTTTTTATGAAGGATTTGGGTGCTGCAAAAAAAATCCTTGGTATGAGAATAACAAGAGACAGGAAAAATCGCAAATTGACATTGTCTCAGGGTGAGTACATAGAGAAGGTGTTGGAGAGGTTTAGAATGCAGAATGCAAAACCAGTTAGTACACCTTTGGCCAGCGATTTCAAATTAACCAAGGAAATGTGTCCCTAGAAACAGGAGGAGATAGAATACATGTCTAGGGTCCCTTATTCGTTAGCAGTGGGCAACTTGATGTATGTGATGGTTTGCACAAGACCAGATATTGCACATGCAGTGGGAGTTGTGAGTAGGTATATGAACAATCCAAGTAAAGAACATTGGGAGGCAGTAAAGTTGATTCTCAGGTATTTGAAAGGTACTGCTACTCATGCATTATGTTTTGGAGGTTCAGACATTGTTCTATAGGGATATGTTGATTTAGATATGGTAGGTGATAAAAATAGCAAGAGGAGAACCACGGGGTATGTTTTTACTATAGGTGGAATAGCAGTAAGTTGGATTTCAAAACTGCAAAAGGTTGTTGCACTTTCAACAACAGAGGCAGAGTATGTTGTTGCTACAGAGGCTAGTAAAGAGATGATTTGGTTACAGAGGTTTATGGAGGAATTGGGAAAGAAACAAGAGAATAGCAGGTTGCACTGTGACCACGAGAGTGTCATTAATCTTGCAAAGAACTAAGCCTTCCATTTGAATACTAAGCATATACAACTTAGGTATCATCTCATACGATCCGTATTGGAAGATGGACATTTGAATTTGGAAAAGATACACACTAGCCAAAATCCCGCAGACATGTTAACAAAGGGAGTAACCAAGGATAAACTTAGTTCTTGCTCAGTTTTAGTTGGTCTTCAAGCATGAAGGTGAACATGAGAAATTTGTCAGGTCCAAGAAGGATCATATTCCAGCAGATATAGCAGAGATGGAGTTGTTAAGATCAGTATCCAAGTGGGAGATTGTTGGTTGTGGAGCCTGATTATCTTCTTGATTTAGAGGCCTTTGTTTTCAACCATGTCTATATCCCATGAAGACTTTACACCCTGGAAGATTATACACTCCTCCACACGGGGGAGTGCAAGGGGGGCGTGCCCCCCCTGCGGGGTGCGAATGTGTTGTAGGTTGTATCCCTTCATTTGCTAGATAATAAAAAGAAAGGACTTGGCAATTTCTCTGGTGGATGTAGCCCACACTAGGTGAACTATGTATATATGTGTCTCTATTGTATTGTGTATCTTCTGTGTTTTATTTCCGCATTTGTTTTTAATTTATTTCTCTGCGCTCCTCTTTTTCTAAACAAAACCTCTGCATGAGGTCTATCTACACAGTAGCAACAGGTGGACAAGATAGAAGAAGAGCACAAAGACATATTTGCCTCACCTACCAGGGTGTCTTTCCACTGTCAGGTAAATCATTCAATTGATTTGACACCTAGTGCTCCTATATCTAGCAGCCCTGTATACAGGTGCTCCATTATGGAGAATGAAGAAATCAAACACCATATCCAATAACTAGATCTTTTTGATGTTTTGGTAGTTGTGGGAGCATATTTCCCTCCTAGATGACCTTTCTTATATGCGGAGAAGATTCTGGAAGGAAAAGATCCATTGAACAAATGTTGAAATACCCTAGAAAAGAAGTCATCCCAGAAGAATAAAGTATAATGAAAAGACACCTTCCTAGAAGAGAAGTCGGCTCAGCTAGAAGGACAGGGAGACTATAAATAAAGAGACGCATTAGCTCATTTCTTCACTCACTCACACTCTCTCAGCTACATAGAAGCAAGGTGCAAGTTTGGAGAAGGTGATGCAGTTGTTGCAACGATTCATTTTCTTCTTGTTTAGTCTTTTGTTATCTCTCTCTTGTGCGCTACTCCTTGAGCATGTGTGCTACCTTGGTATGGTGTTGTTGTTGCATATGTGCTAGTATTTTTGGTTTAGCTAGCCTTTGTGCTAGGGTTTATCTGAATGGACTTTCTTTGTGAACGAAATCTATCTAAGAAAGGTTGTTGGGTTTTTCCCTCATTTGGGGTTTTCCCAGGATAAATCTCTTGTGTTCTTTTTTTCTCTTGTTTATGTTGCTACAACTCAGTACATGATATATATACGTTAATGATAATGAAGTAAAAGAACAAAAGTAACACTAATGCTTTGTAAATAAGGAAAATCTAACATGGAATCAAAGTTGGTTACCTTCAGAACAGTTTGACCACTAGAAGGAAGATCGCTACAGCAACACCATGTAGCCGCAACACTTTTTCAAGCTTGTTGAGCACTATCCCAAAGTCGTTGTGGATAATTCCTTCACAAAGCAGTGTTCCCTAACCCAAAGCACCCCCTGAAACCCTTAGCGTATAGTTTGGTGAAGTTTGAAAAATTAAGGTTTTTCTCAGTGCTAGGGTTTCTAGCAGCGAAAAATGACAACCAACATGAGAGTTGAAGATAGATTGGATGGAGAAAATAACTTCAAATCCTCAAAGCAAAGAGTTCTCCCCATTCTAGAAAGGAATGAGTTATTGGATCACATCAAGAAGATGCTTCCAAAACCAGAAAAAAAAATACACCAAAGAAAAGTTCAAGAAGAATAAGGTCAATGCCAAGAGGATCTTGACAGACTCAATAAAGGATCATCCTATACCCTAATGTATCAGAACTGAAGACATCGAAGGAAATTTTTGATGCCCTAACCAGACTTTATGAAAGTAAGAATACCAGTCGAAAGCTTATTGTATGACATCAACTCAGAAACATGATCATGAATAAATAAGAAACCACACCATGGGAAGGATGCGTCAAATATCAGATGCTGCAACTACAAGGATATGGGACATTATGCCGCACAATGTCCTATTAAAAATGAAAAGGGAAAGAAGAGGAACCATGCACATGTAGCAGATGTTGAAGAGCATGATGAAGAGTATGTCCTTTAGCTAGTAGTGCTTCCAAGCACAAGACCAGGGAAACTATAGAAGACAACCCAACTGGGACAACAACAACTAAACTCCAGGTTTGCATATCATGTTTGGTATTTCTTTATATTGTTGTAGTTTAAGTAAGTGTTGTAACTAGAATAACAGTGTTTAGAACTCTATTATTTCTATCGCTATTACTAGTTTAGTAAACACTTTATTATTGTTGGTACAACTACCATTAGGTGAATGATCATATTAATAATGCACTTTTTTACAAGATAAATTGATCTCGTCTAGGAGATGTTCTTGGTTGTTGACCTTGTTCCAGGAAGGTTATCTTGTAAATTCCATGGAAGCTACCATGAAGATGTTGTTGTTCTTGTTTCTTGTTTCAAGCAGGTCAAAGGTAATAGCTCTGAGAGGGAGCTATAATGTCGGTTGCAGGGGTCAATAGTTTAGATGGTCCCTAGTTGAGACATGGAGAAGACTATCCAGACATAAGAGTTGTACACATCCATGTAATAAAGGAGCTAGAATTCATAGGGAGTCATCCCTTAGGATCCAATGGAGAGGAGTAGCCTCCCTAGGATAGTTCATAGGAGATCAGACTTCAGAAAAGGTCAGCACATGCAGAGGGAGAAAATTGTTGATGTTACGGTAGTTGTAGGAGGTATTAATCTCCACGTGTAACCTTTGACTAGAATGGAATATTCCAGAAGCAAGGGAAACCCTAAACAGATGTGTGAAAACCCTAGAAGACAAGTCAACCTAGAAGAATAAATAATATTAGAATATTATCTTCCAGAAAGACAAGTCGACTCCATAAGGAAAAGATAAACAAAAAATATGATTACCAAAAGGTCAGGTCGACCCAGTGAGAAAAGTTACTGGACATATTAATATAAATAAGAGGACGTTTTAGCTCATTTGTACACCCAGTCGAACTGCAAGTCTTGTGGAGAGATGCAGTTGCATCTACAATTGCAGCTGCAAGGAGGAATAAGGTCGTATGGTCATCTCTTGGTCTTGGTCTCTCTTTAAGTGATATTCTTTGTGATATTCTTGGTGAAACGCTTGGTGATATTCTTGGTAATACTCTTGGTGATATTCTTGCTTAGTATGGCGCAAGTTTGAGAGAGTAGTGCAGTTGCAGTTACTGCAGTTGTGTATGGTACTTGTTATGTGGATATGGAGACTCTCTCTCTCTCTCTTGCGCACTACCCTTGGAGAAGTAGCGCTCTACTTGTCTTGAGTTGTTGTTGCAGTTAGCATCTAGGGTTTATCTGTTGGTTCTAGTATGGCTTTCTGAAAATAATTATGTAAAAGGTTAAGGTGCTCGAGGGTGGCCTTGTGCCTATGGTTGGGTGATAATATAGTGATATTGTCTATGGTAAAACAAGCACACCTATTATTTTAACAGGTAATGGGCCCACACCATCGTCAGGACAATCTAACCATTGGAAGGTAGCATGGCAGTCATTGTTAAGCTCATTGTGACACCAGTTGTAGCGACAGCTAGGGTTTCTAATTGTGCAGTTGCAACAAACCCTAACCTAACCTTCTAGTCACCTCAAGTGTGAAGTTTGGCATAATTCCTGGACATTTTAGTGCACCTTATTCTAGCACACCAGTTGGTACTCTCAACAAGCAAAAACATCAAGTTTGAGTTTTTGGTCAAAGTCAAAGTCAAAGGTTGATTGGTCAAAGTCAAACTCAAATTTTGACTTATGGTCAAATTGATTATGTGGTCAAAATTGAAATTTCAGAGTTTCTAGCTTGTTCTAATCATTGAACCTTCTAATTCAGTTTCTAACCTCTCCTTGTCAAGATGGTATCTAGTTTCATATTAGAAGACAAGTTGGACGATGTTACAAAGATTTCAAAGGTATGCACTTGTATATGTATTTCAAGTTATATCTTCTAGCAAAGCATGAGTGTGTTTGCAAGGAATGTACAAGAGACCTTGTCCAAGAAGTAATCTTGGATTCAATGCATTCAAAGGAACAAGCAAGCCCTCCATAGCAATTGAGGCTTTAAGTTCCATATTTGATTAAATTGATAAGTTTCAAATTTGCACATACCAAGGTTGATAGTTGCTACATTAAAAATTGTGAAAGTAGTCTTTGAAAGGTTCTATTACTGTTAGATGTAATGAATACTTGATAACATGTGAATACTATTGATATAAATGCTTATTGTACTTGTTTGCAAAATGAACTAACATCTCCTCTAGAGAGATATTTCTTGTTTTTTTCCTAGGAAGGTCATCTGGGTCATACTATGATGATCACCATAAAATTGTTATTCATTCTTGTTACCATAGATATGTTCTTATGAAAATGTCATTATACTGGAAATATTTTTATTGTTATTGTCTTGGGCAGGTTATCTTACAATATTTCATGGAGGCTACCATGAGAATGTATTTGTTTGTTCCAAATAAGTTACTATGTAAGAATGTTGTATCAGACATGGCAGAACCACAGATATCTACACCAAGATAAGACTAAGAAGAGAAGACTAACTTGAGATCGTGAGATCATGTAGAGAAGTATGGTGCTCCAGACAAAACTTTCAGAGAAAGAAAGAAGTCAAAACCATATTCTAGTTACAGAACCCTCCACCTTTGAAGAAGCAGTCAAGCAGAAAGAATAGAAGGAAAGTATGTAAAGTATCATGGCTAGAGGGTTCTCCCAGCAGAAGGGAGAAGACTATGATGAGACGTTTTCTCCAGTCGTCATATCTCTAGCAGCATCCATGGGTTGCGGTTTACATCAGATAGATGTAAAGACCGCTTTGCTCAATGGACTAATTGAGTATACATAGAGCAACCTCAAGGTTTTGGAGTACACCTGAGAGAAACCCATGTATAAATAAGGCCTTGTATAGACTCAAGCAAGCTATAAGAGCTTGGTGCAGAGCCTCTCATTATTCATTGTAAGAAGGAGCTAGCCTCAGAATTTGATATGAAGGATCTTGGTCTCATGCACTACTACTTGGGACTATAAGTATGGCAGAAGCGTGGTGAAATCTTCCTAGGGCAAGGGAAGTATGATGTAAAGATCCTTCAGAAGTTTGGGATGATGTATTGCAAATCCATGGCAACTCCCATGTTAATAGATTTGAGGAAGTTGAGAGACTTTGATTATGATCTAGAAGACTTGTCCCTGTACTAGAAGTTGATGGGATCCTTGATGTATTTGGTGAATACTAGGTCGGGCATTTGCTTTGTTGTGAACATGTTGAGCCAGTTCTAGGTGGAACCTAGACAAGAGCATCGGATAGATACAAAGCATATCTTGAGATATCTTTGTAGGACGATAACATATGGTTTGAGATATGCCTCAAACAGTGATATACAATTGCATGGAGTTACTAATACAGATTGGGAAGGGAGTGCAAATGACAGAAAGAGTACTTCTGGTATATGTTTCAGTTTGGGATCCACTATGATATCATGGGCTAGCAGGAAACAAAAGTCTGTTGCACTCAGCACTGCAGAGGAAGAGTATATTGCAGCTTGTGATACTTGTACGAAAGCAATGTGGCTTTGTACACTGGTTTCTGGACTTTTTGATCAGGTGTTGGATTCGACCATGATATATTGTGATAACCAGAGCTGTGTAAAGCTCTCAGAGAACCCGATGTTCCATGACAATTTGAAGCACATTGAGATCAAGTAAGATTTTCTTCGTGATAAAGTCCAGAGGGGAGAAGTGGTTATCCAATATATCTCCACTGATGAGCAGACTACAGATAATTTGACAGAGCCTTTGTCCAAGATAAACTTTGCATACTTGAGGGACAAGTTGTGGCTCGTGGAGATTGCACCCTTGGTTGAAAGGGAGGAGATGACTTCCTCGGTTGGGAGGGAGCATTGATATGTGGCATCATGGACTATCAATGAGTTGTGGATCTATATCATGCTAGTACAACTTCGAGATGGTCATACAACTTAGAGATGATTCTTGCATCATGCTAGATATGATCATGCTAGTATAGCTCAGATATGATACAGATGATTGGAGTTGTTGATACAGTGGTCTGAGGAGCATCGTTCTAGTACATCTTAGATGTGGACATACATCTTAGATATGATGTATTGACATCATGTTAGTTATGTTCATGCTAGTACAGCGTAGAGACAATGTTGGTAAGCCTCATTATGCTAGATATGGACATGTGAGTACAACTTAGATATGATGTATTGACATCATGCTAGATATGTCATGCTAGTACGGCTTAGAGATGACCATACAACTTAGATATGATGCAGGGGGCTCGTGTCATGCTAGATATGATCATGAGAGTACAACTTAGATGTGGCATACAACTTAGATATGATGCATTGGCATCATGCTAGATATGTCATGCTAGTATAGCTTAGAGATGATCATACAGCTTAGAGATGACACAGTGAGGCATTGATCTACATCATGCGAGTACATCTTAGAGGTGGTATATAGCTTAGATATGATGCATTGGAATCATGCTAGATATGTCATGCTAGTACGTCTTAGAGATGACGTAGATGATACTCCATATCACGCCAATACAGCTTAGATATGATGCATTTGCATCATGCTAGTATGGTTGAGAGGTGATGCAACTTATGACATTTTTGATGCAGGTTGATATCAGATGAGATGATTTGATTGTTGTGGAGACTGTATGTCTCTAAACAGTAGTTGTATGCTACTGTGGTGGATGTGTTCCACCAGTAGTGACTGTGTGTCACTAGTTACTAGTTGTGTGCTACTAGGAGTGGTTGTGTACCACTAGGCAGTGGTTGTCTACTACTATGGATAGACACAATTGTGTTCTATTGGATGGCATTGTGGCAGTTGTATGCTACTATCTAATTGTCGTGGAGACTACCACTAGTGTTGGAGATGATTTCCAACTAGATGGATAGTCAGTGTGTTGGTGGACATCCAAGCGGAGAATGGTCCAGGCAGAACAGATTGTTGGTGGAGAGATATTCTCCCTATGGACAATGGTCCAGGTTGATAGATTGTTGACGTATCATGGGTTGGTATTTTCCTAAGGCACAGATTGTGGCCCGTTTAGGAAAATGGTTCAGGACCAATATTCTCCTGAGGCACAGTTATTGGCTAGATCAGGTTGAATAGTCCACCCACTAAGGACATGACGTCCCGATTAGGGTGGTTGATATGGGACCGATATTTTCTAAGGCATATGGGTACAGATTGATCTCTATGGTACATATGACCCGATTAGAAAATAGTCTGAGGCTGACATTCATGTAGGAATGGTATCTATATCCCATGGTGTGTCTTTTAGCATTTGGGAGGACTATCATTCTTCTAGGACGTAGGTCTGGATTAGAATAATGGTCCTTGTATTCCATTGTGGGGCTTTCAGCATTTGTTGGGACAACTATTCTTCTAGGACGTATGTCTAGATTAGAATAATGGTCCCTACATCACTCTGTTGAGTGGGTGAGTCCTACGAGACACTCTATTGAGTGCATTGAGTTCAACATCATGTTCAATTACTCAAATGGAGTATGGCCTCGAGAGATGATGCAAACGATGATGTATGTTGATGTCAGGATGCTATCAAGTGATACTGATAGTGATGATGATGCTCATGACTTGATCTGTGTGATCATGATATAGCCTGTGTGGCTATGATGATGCTACTGGTAGAATGGTCTGTGTGTGATCAATACCATTACCTCTAATACCTCCCTAGCTAGGAGGGAGTGTTGATGTTACGGTAGTTGCGGGAGGTATTAACCTCCACGTGTAAACTTTGACTAGAATGTAATATTTCGGAAGCAAGGGAAACCCTAAACAAAGGTGTGAAAACCCTAGAAGACAAGTCGGCCTAGTAGAATAAATAATATTAGAATGTTATCTTCCAAAAAGAATACTCTGCTCCACAGGAAAAAGATAAACAAAAAATATAATTATCAGAAAGTTGGGTTGCCCCAGCCAGAAAAGTCACTAGACATATTAATATAAATACAGGACATTTTAGCTCATTTGTACACCCAGTCATAGCGCAAGTCTTGTGGAGAGCTGCAAGGAGGAATAAGGGTGTATGGTCATCTCTTGGTCTTGGTCTCTCTCTAAGTGATATTCTTGGTGATATTCTTGGTGAAACTCTTGGTGATATTCTTGGTAATACTCTTGGTGATATTTTTGCTAAGTATGGTGCAAGTTTGAGAGAGTAGTGCAATTGTAGTTGTTGCAATTGTGTATGGTACTTGTTATGTGGATATGGGACTGTCTCTCTTGTGCGCTACCCTTGGAGAAGTAGCGCTCTACTTGTCTTGAGTTGTTTTTGTAGTTAGAAGCTAGGGTTTATTTATTGGTTCTAGTATGGCTCTCCGGAATAATTCTGTCAAAGGTTAAGGTGCTCGGGAGTGGCCTTGTGCCTATAGTTGGGTGACAATATAGTGATATTGTTTATGGAAAAATGATCAAACCTATTATTTTAACACAGATGACTCTGGATATTATATAGACTCAGAGGGAGTCAAGCCTCAGAGGGAGCTCACTTCAGAGTTCGTGATGAAGGATCTAGGTTTGATGTTTTACTTCTTGGAATTAGAGGTGTGGCAGAGATCAGATGAGATTTTCCTTAGCCAAGGAAAATATATTGTTGAGACTTTGCAGAGATTTGGTATGATAGACTACAAGTCCATGGCCACACCCATGACGATAAATATGAAGCTATCGAGTGATTCATCTTCAGATTTGGTAGATCCCATGATGTACAGAAAATTGATTGGATCCTTGATGTACCTGGTTAACACTAGGCCGAGCATATTTCTTGTAGTGAAATCCCTAAGTCAAGTACATGGTTGAACCTAGACATGTGCATTAGTTGAAAGAAAAAACATATATTGAAATACCTACGTGATACAAGTAAATATGGATTGAGATATGCCTCGAATGGAGATGTGAAGTTGCAGGGATATACAGACTCTGACTGGGAAGGGAGTGCAGTGGATCGGAAGAGTACTTATGGATGTTGCTTCAGTTTGGGATCAGTGTGATCTCATGGTTGAGCAGGGAGCAGACATCAGTAGCACTCAGTACAATGGAGGCAGAGTATATAGCAGCC
>SNQJ01S0010514.1:22590-35539 GCA_010110895.2 Picea sitchensis
TCCTTGATGTACCTGGTTAACACTAGGCCGAGCATATTTCTTGTAGTGAAATCCCTAAGTCAAGTACATGGTTGAACCTAGACATGTGCATTAGTTGAAAGAAAAAACATATATTGAAATACCTACGTGATACAAGTAAATATGGATTGAGATATGCCCCGAATGGAGATGTGAAGTTGCAGGGATATACAGACTCTGACTGGGAAGGGAGTGCAGTGGATCGGAAGAGTACTTATGGATGTTGCTTCAGTTTGGGATCAGTGTGATCTCATGGTTGAGCAGGGAGCAGACATCAGTAGCACTCAGTACAATGGAGGCAGAGTATATAGCAGCCAGTATTGCAAGTCGTGAAGCAGCATGGCTTCAAAAGTTTCTTGTAGAACTTCATCTGAGACATGATGCAAAAGGGAGTTGTGAAGCTCTAGTACACATCCATGGATGAGTAGCATCGGACAGACATTCTCCCAGATTGGTCATGTTGATTTGACCAAGGGAGAATGATACATTCACTCACAGGATTAGCCTTGTTGCTTTTCCTAGTGGTGAATGGACCAAGCGCAATCTTTCTCCTATTAGTCATGTTGATTTGACTAGGAGCGGAAAGACTTGAGGTGCTCCAAAGACAAGCTTGGCATGATGCAGAATGTCCACTTGTTGAGAGGGAGGTGTGTTGTTTTCTTTGCATGGCGGATAACCCCTCTGGCCAAGGGTTCCCTAGATCATTCATGTGAGGTGACTGAGGGGGTAATGCACTGTCGGACCTAATGAGAGAAAAAACATTGCACGCATAGTTGTGAGGACTATGGGAGTAGCTCTATGCTACTGGATGAGATTGTAACTACAGTTGATGGCATATTTTAGTAGTTGTGTGCTACTAGTTGATTATTGCATAGTTATAGAGACATTAACTATGACTATGGTTGATGGCATATTGTAATAACTGTGTGTTACTAGTTTATTGTTGCATAATCATACGTATGACTATGGTTGATGGCATTGTAGTAGTTGTGTGATGTTGGTTGATCGTTGCATATTCATACGGACCCTAACTATGGTTGAGAGCATATTGTAGTAGTTGTGTGCTACTAGCTGATTGTTGCATAGTCATGGAGGTGGAAGACTATGATTATGGTTGAGGGCATATTGTAGTGGTTGTGTGCCACCAGTTGAATGTTGCATAATCATAGAGACTGTTATCTTGCATAGCTATCATTTGATTGTAGGTGAGAAACATTTTGTCTTTGGATAGTAGTTATGTACTATTATGGATCGACACAGTCATGTTCCACTAGATGGAATTGTGGTAGATGTGCGCTACTAGCTTATTGCTGTGGAGACTACCGGTTCATATTGGGAGTAGTTGAGTGCTACTTGATTGAAAATACTATGACGGACGATTTGAGATACCAATTGCATTGTGGAAGTTGTGTGCTACCAGCTAATTGCATAGTAGACAGTGCATTACTAGATGAAGACATCATGAAAGATGCCTCCCTAGCTAAGAGGGAGTGTTAATGTTTTGGTAGCTGCAGGAGGATATTTCCCTCCTAGATGACCTTTCTCAGATGCGAAGAAGATTCCATAAGCAAGAGATCCATTGGATAAATGTTGAAATACCCTAGAAGGGAAGTCGGCCCAGAAGAATAAACTATAATGAAAAGACACCTTCCAAGAAGAGAAGTCATCCCAGCTAGAAGGACAAGAAGACTATAAATAAGGATGCGCCTTAGCTTATTTGTTCACTCACTCACACTCTCTCAGCTACACAAAAGCAAGGCTCAAGTTTGGAGAAGGTGACGCGGCTGCTACAGTGATTCAATTTCTTCGTGTTCAGTCTTTTGGCATCGCTCTCTTGTGCATTGCTCCTTGAGGAGGTGCGCTACCTTGGTATGGTGTTGTTGTTGCAACCATGGCGGTATTTCTGGTTGAGCTAGCCTTTGCGATAGGGTTTATCTTATTGGACTTTCTTTGTGAATGAAATCTATCTAAGAAAGGTTGGGTGTTTCCCCCATTTGGGGTTTTCCCAGGATAAATCTCTTGTGTTTTGTTTGTCTCTTGTTTATGCTACTACTACTCAATACATGATATATATATATATATATATATATATATATATGTTAATGGTTATTGAAGTAAAAGAACACAAGTAACACTAATGCTCTGTAAATAAGGAAAATCTAATAATTTTGAAGGGCCACATTAGACCAAGCTCCTCACCTTTCAGGAGCCCAATTGTTCTGGTATAGAAGAAGGACGAAATAGGTGAATTTGTATTGATTACAAATCACTTAACAAGATCACAGCCAAAAACCGGTATCCCATCCCTCGAATTAATGATCTTGATCATCTCAAGGGAGCTAAATTTTTCAGTAAGATTGATTTGAAGTCAAGATACCACCAAGTGTCGATTGAGCAAACTAATGGATGGACGATAATCATCAAGTCCAAAGAAGGTCTCTTTGAGTGGTTGGTCAAGCCTTTCGGCTTGACTAACGCACCGACCACATTCATGTGAATGATGGATGATATATTGTGGCTATTCAAAAAATCCTATGTGGTCGTATATCTGGATGACATCCTCATCTTTAGAAAAATATGGGAGGAACATTTAAAGCACATTCATCAATTCTTAGGCACCCTACGACAACACAAGTTATATGCCAATTTGGAGAAGTGTTCCTTTGGCATGCAAAGAATCCAATATTTGGGATACATTATGTATGAGCAAGGTGTGCATGTGGATCCAACCAATATCCAAGTCATCCATGATTGGCCAACCTCGAAGACACTGACTGAGATATGCAACTTCTTGGGCCTCTCCAACTTCTACCATCAATTTGTGTTGGGTTTGTCTCATATCACTTGGGCCCTACGCCAAGTCACCAAGGGTGGAGTTAAGGCCAAGTTTTTTTGGGCCATGCCCCATTAGAAAGAATTCAAGGATTTGAAATTCCACATCTACTTAGCACTAGTCCTTATTCTTCCATACCTACAACAGCCATTTGATATTGAGACAGATGCTTCATATTATGCTATCAGTGTAGTCCTCACTTAGCATGGGCATCTGGTGGCTTATCACAGTGAAACACTATCTGATGTTGTTCACAGATACCCCACCTACAACAAAGAGATGTAATCCATTGTCCAGGCATGTCGACAATGGAAGCATTACATTCTAGGGAAGGAAATGATCATCCACACTGACCATAGGCCTTTGCAATTCATGTAGACACATGGAAAGTTACAAAATGACCTCCATTAGAAGTGGTCCATGTATTTGCAGCTATTACACTTGAACATCAAGTACAAGAAGGGCAGCACCAACCATGTCACAAACTACCTCAGTCGACCCCCGGTTGTGGCTCTAACCACATTTCTTAACTCATGTGGGCATGAGACGTCCGAGTGGCCACAATTATACAATAGTGACAATGACTTCGTTGCTTTGTATCATACATTAAACATGGACAAACCAGTTCCAGACTTTCATCTCCAAGATGGACTCATATGCCATATAATCCATCTATCTGTTCCTTCAATCGAGCATGCAAAGTGTATTTGGGAAGTTCATTACAGTCGGGCGACAAAACACTTTGGTGTGGACAAAACAGTCACAGTACTGCAACAACATTTTTATTGGTCAAAAATTCAACAAGATGTTTGCAAGTACATCAGATATTGCACTGCTTGCGCCATTGCCAAACCGACCATCAATAAACATGGGTTATACGCCCCTCTACTTACTCCTGATAAGCCTTGGGAAACCATCTCCATGGATTACATGTCGTATCTTCATTGAACCAAGCATGGAAATCATTGTGTATTCTTGGTCATTGATCGATTATCTAAGATGGCAATTTTGGCACCCTGCAAGAAGTGCATCACAGTTGAGGCCACCGCTAAGCTCTTCCTTGAACATGTTTGGGTTCATTTTGGGCACCCATGGACCATTATTTCAATTCGTGATAGTAGGTTCGTGAGTAATTTTTGGTCCATCCTATGGTCGATGATGGGCACCAAGCCGACCAAATCAAATGCCTTCCACCCACAAACTGATAGACAAACAGAGATAGTCAACAAGGTGATTGTCCATATCCTGAGGATGTACAATTCCAAACATCCACGCACATGGGATGAGAGCCTTCCTTATGTTCAACATAACTACAACAGAGCCCTCCACAACTCTATTGGACACAACCCTTTTCAGGTGTTCTTGGGGTTCCATCCATTGCCCCCCATTGATGTAGCCCTGCCCATTGCAACTGCACAGGAAGAGTCCTCCCATGCTCATACAAAGGCCGATTGACTGGCCAAAATTGTTCAGCAGATCTAGCACATTCAAAAACAGGTTCATGTCATTTTGCATAAAGCCAACGCCAAGTACAAGCAATGCCACGATCAGCATCAGGTACCACACAAGTTTCAAGTGGGATAAAATGCATGGTTGCATTTGTAGAAAGAGCACCTCACAGGACTCCATCAAAATCTCCTCCCACTCCTATACAGGCCTTACCCCATCACCAAGGTTGTGGGTGAGAATGCCTTTGAATTAATTATTCCCCCTTTCCTTAGCTTGCACCCAGTATTTAATGTGGAATTGCTTCAACCATATTTTACACCTCTCCTAGACACTTCAGATGCGGTCGAGCACTTGGCCCCTACATAACTCATTCCTGACTGCATTGAATAGACAACAATTGATCGGAATATGGACACCAAGATGAAGGGTACCCGCCAACAGAACATCCAACTCTATTAGGTCATCAAAGAAGGGAAGTTTCTTCACCAAGACAAGTGGCTCACCATGAGTCATATTCAACAGACGTTTCCCCACCCGATGGAGGAACTTGACGCAATGGGGACCATTGCATCCTAAGGGGGGAGGATTGATCCAAGTGGATACTAGTGGCCACCCACTTGTTCCACTAATTTAGAATGGTTCCACATCTTGGAAGTTTTTCTACAGTTTTTCAGGTCCCAAACTTTTGGGGCCTCTTTGAATCCCTAAACGACATTTTTTTTACGTGGCAGCACCCAATAGATGTCAAAGGCATACATTGGGTCATTCTAAATGTGTACTTCTTAGCTAGAGATTTCCAATGGGATACTAATCTCCCCAAATGGAGATCGTATGCAAAAGTAATTCCCATAGGAAGTTGATGTATCAACTAACCACATTGAGGCCCACAAACCTTTTGAAGTTCCATCTTCTACGATTAGGTTTTTGGATGTTAAGGGATTTTTCATTGATTGTTTATGTTAAAATGTGTTTTCTTCCTCTTTGTAATCAGCTTCTTGTGAATGAGCGTAGTCATCACATCTCTATCTTCAGAGATAAGCTACCACCATTCTAGCTAGCTTATGTGCTTTTCATTTTATAGTGTTTTGTATTTCCGACAATCATTAATAGAATCTGAATTTAATTGTAATATTATGTTTCTTCTAATATCTCTTTGTGTTTCTTTTTTATATCTTTGCCTTCATGTCGTTCTCAATATAATCTGTAACACTTTGCAATCTAGCAAGTTTGATTAAATAGCCTAAACATGTAGATCCAACCCCTAGAATTAGGCATCATTTCTCTTGATTTACAAAGCTACTTCCTAACTTTATTTCAATTATTTACATTTCTCTTAGGTTTCAGCATACACGTATTTTCTATCATTATCTTTACCTTGCATGGCTTGTACACTTGAGTGCCCTGTTTGCACTCTCCCTGATTGGTTAAGTGAAGGTCCTTACAAAACAAAAAGTAGACATCCTTGCTAATCTTTGAAATCTTTCATTTTACTTCTAAGTCACATTGTAGAAAACAAAATCTATGAATATATGTTCCACACTCCCTGAAAGTTAAAACATTGGTGAAATTGGGGCTTACCTAAATACTTGAGTCCTGGAATATCTTGAAAATTCAATTAAGTGGTGATCCAGCCAACCTGAATAAATCATCCATTCACATTAAACAATCACACCATGTGAAAGGATTTCAGTCAAACATCTAGTGTTAGAAAAATATTTCCGGGAATATTCTTGTTTGGGCATGGCCAAGCCTTTCCTAATAAAAGGTAGTTATCCCCATAAGTGTGTAAAAACCACAACTCCCCCCATCCATTACTCAAAAAGAAAGGATTGTGAAAGGAATTCAATTATAAAGAGGACATGTAGATAACTTCGTTGGGGCTATGGACATTCACTGGCAATGATGTTGGAGTGAATCCACAAGGGCTATGGACACTCGTGAGTAGTGGAGCAACACCGCGAGAAAGTAAGACACCCTATCTACACAAAACTAACCCCATTTAAAAAAAAAAATATATGACTGACTATTACCTGAAACATTAGGTGAAGCTCTAAAGGAAATCAACTTCATACTTTTTTCTTCAAGAAAATATTCTAAGCCATTTAAGTTGTATGATCGAGGTACTACGGATTCATGTTATAGGGGAAGGATCTAAAGAAACCATTTTTTTGAATTCTAAAGGTACAATTCCTTCTAAAGTTTTCTAGCTTCTTATTAAAAGGATATAATTGAATTGTAATGGTTTAGAGATTCGTGGATTCACCTAGTCTATCACCATTTGTTAAGCCCTCAACAAAGCCCCCAAGTTTTGTGAAAAACTTGGGGTTCCACTTTTGATATTTGGTCAAGGTATGCTTCTTTCTTTTGCGTTACACATTGACCTTGATTCTTTATTGCTTTGTTGCATTGATTATTTCTTTTAACTGGAGAAGTTATATGGGTTTTCATTTTTCACTTGTTAGTTTTGATTTAGTTACTTTCTTAAGCTTTATTCCTTAAACGGTTTTGGTTCTTTTCCTTCTTGGTTTGAACTATTTTAGTTCATGATATCTAGATTGGTCCTAATCCTTAGATCGGGCCTTTTCTCCACTTATACCATTTGATAGGGCCCTTGATTTAAGAATTGGGCCTAATCGCCAAATCAGACCCTCCTTTCACCAACTTTGGTATAGATGGGTCCCAGATTTGGGATCATATTTGATTGTCAAATCATACCCTACAGTCACTAACTTAGTGTGGATGGGTATCGATTTTGGAATCAGCCTCGATCTCCTAATCAAGCCCTACTTACTCTTTGAACTGTACAAATCACTTCTCTAGGTTCAAACTCTTCTTTCCCTTTGAATTCGGCCAAGTCAAACCTTTTCAAGATCCCAATTTCTCAATCAATCTTGTCATCCAAGTCAAGCCTATTGTTCACTTAGTTGTTCTTGTCTTGCCCTAATTTTTAGATCAAACCCTCTCATCACTATTCGTATTGTACGGAATTTCAAGCTTGTCAATATGCTTTTCTTCATTATCTTCTTTTCAAACATTGTTCGATAATTCCTTCAAAAGACACATCTCGAAACAAACCAAAACTCCAAAGTCGATCCCTTTAGTCACTAAAGCACTTTCACTCGTGCTTGATTCAATGATCAGCCCTAACATCCTATAATTGGTCCTTGCCTTTACAAATGTAGTGTCATAAGGTTTCAATTTCTCAATCAACTTTCTTTCCTGTACTCTATGTTCGCATGTTTGGAACCAACTTCCTTACTTTTCGCACAAGTGAAACATTTTTTAAGTTCAATTATGATAGAGTCTTTTCTTTGAAAATTTTAGCGATTTGGAGTCTCGATTTCCTAATTGATCAAATATTTTGAAATCCCTCCTCTATGCTTACACATGTCCTGATTTTAGGATCAACCCCAACTTCAAAATCTAGCATGCCCTCACTTAACAGTGGTGAAGGGAGGTCCAGAATTTAAAATAGAACCCAAATCATAGAGCATTCCCCATTCAATTTTGGGCCCTTTGAACATTTGACCTCATTTTTAAAATTTGAATTCCATGCTTAACATATATAGTTCACTACACATTCAAGACACATCGTATCTCATCTTGATTCGATGGCGCCATAGGTCAAATTACCACCCATTCAAATCTACAAATAAATGCAAACTTGCTTTTGAAAATTTCATCTAAAAGTTCAAAGTTAAATGCCAGGCTTGTTTGTTCAAATACTCCTTGCATTTAAGCAGTGATCAAACTCCCCTCATAGCACTCAAAATCACCAACCAAACTCAAGAACATTAAAGCATCAAAAAACTTGCCTTTCTTTTGGCTTTGCTAACCATGTATTTGAGTTTGAAACATTGTTGTTCGATTAATCAATATATTGTTTTAAATGACATAGGTGATCATTTTGTCATTTTAGCCAGTGGTAAAATACATGTGCATTCGAACTTTCCTCAGTAGGAATTTAGTTAGTTATTTGCATGAGACTTGATTTCTTTGCTTTTTCCCTACAATTTGATTCTAGATAAATTCGAGTTCAAACTTTAAATCTATGATAAATTAAAATCTCTTGTATGATGGAATGCACCTAAGGTTAATATCAGTGTCACCATCCTTCAAATTCGTTTCGAGTTTGAATTTCTAAAATTACTTATTTTGTGTTTAAGGCAATTTTTCAGTTAAACCTTGCATGCCCTATTTTTAAGTTGTGCTAACTTGTAGGGATTTTCATAGGGATAAACAATAGAGATAAATTGCAGGCCAACCTAAGAATAAAATGGAGTTTGTAAAGGAGACAAAAATAGAAAGATAACATACTCCCACCACTGTAAAATCATCATGTAGGAGGGAAAATAAATTTTGCCAAAGGCAAGCAACCAGTAATGAAATCCTAGGCTACTAGAGATGCTAAATTGCCCATTTATGTAGATACCTCATACACTACTAGTTTTAATGGAGCCCACAAATACAAAGAATTGTTTCATCTAATCAAAAATGGGGAAGGGCTTAGGGATGATGAGGACTTGGATGAAAGGGAAGAAGATCTTTATATAGCACAAAATTCAAAAGCATCCTTCATACACCATGTAGCAGCCCAATCTCTCATGATGCCTTGTTCAGAAACAATTAGGTACTTGTTTCAACATACAAAGGTCGGCACAAAGAGAATTTTGAATGATTAGGGAAGCTGTGTTGGATCGTTCGTGTTAGATAATTTGGAAACCTACTATAAATGATCAAAAGTTGAGATTCATTTCACCAATGATTGACTGAATTTTTTTTTGCACGAGCATAACAACTATAACATCCTAGCTTAGTGGTATGAGGAAGGGATAACTTTAAAATCCTTAAGCAATGAACATTTCCCCACCATACACCTCAAATAAAAATTCACATGGGTAACCCAATTGGTTATAAGAATATTTGGTGAAAAGGATTTGACTCATGTAAAGATAGGTTGGGTACCAATTATGCATGAAATCACTGAAGGACACAGAATTTTCAATTGGGATGTTATCCTTTCTAACTCTCTCATAGAATCCATTGGAAAAACTTAATTTGATGTTTTTTTAGGAGCTACAAAATTGTGCAGGTCTTCTTACATGTTAAATGTGATATGTGCTTCTAACACATTCATGGGATTAGGTTGGTATTGGTCCCCATAGCAGCCTCTTGTGCATGTTTATTGCAGATATTTATGGAGGGATGTGTACTAATTTCAATATGCATTTGTATATGATGGTTGTCTGGCATAATTATATGAACTCATTTTTTTCAAACCTTGCCCAATAATATTTCTAGAATCTATAGAGGCATTGAAAAACATTGGATATTGGTACTTTGACAAACACTCTACCTATATCAAAATTTATGGTGCCACACAAGCACCTCATAGACTTCTAGCCTATATGTAAAAAATAGGTTAATTATCCAAGAGATTGACTATCAAATAGCTCTACATGGGTTTATCATCTGCATGATCAACCACCAAAAGAAGTTGTGCTCAACCTATCCATTATATATATGCATGTACAAGATAACATATTCCAAGATGTATGGAGAAACATTGAGGCATATCATTTCAATTTTGAAAGAGCTCAAATGCATGATCCCCTTGGTATTGTTGCAAAATACATATAAAATGTGACGATCTCTTTCCCGTACCAACATCAAGAGTATGACACTAAGAAACTTCATAGGAGGGCATTGACCTATGCATAAGTTTTGAATAATATGCAATTGATTATTGAGGAGAAAGGACAAGGAAGAAGTTGCAAGCATTGTTGTTGAGAGACGAGCCCTTCAAGAAAAAGGATAAGAGAAAGAAAAGAGAAGATTGGAGGCCTTAGAGAAAACCAAGACAGGCTTTGAGGCGAAAAGAAGAGAACAAGCATAGAAAATATGCCAAGAAAGAAGAATTGGCAAGAAAAAGGAAGCAGATGTTAGAGCCATAGATGAATTAGCAGCAAAGAAGGAAATATAGGAAAGCCAAAGCTGATGCAGAAGCTAAGGAATTAGCAAGGAAAGTAGTTGGGGCAAAACCTAAAGAGAAAAAAAAAATTGATGAATAATTGATGAAGAAAAATATAAATAACATTGAAGTAGAAGAAGCCATACAAGAAGAAAATGAGCTAACATAGCAAACAAATGAAGGCAACACAGGGAAACTTGACTCAACAAAAGTAGAAAAAGTTTTCACCAATCAACCATTTTCCAATACTTTTGGTTTAGGCATGGTTACAGGAGGTGATGACCCTATTCCAACTCCCGTTGTTATGATCCAAATGCTTAAGATATCATAATAAACCATAAGTACACACCATGTACACCAATGTGAATGTGGAACACAACTCCAAGATAGATAAGAGATATCAGTTACACAATAACTTCTTAAAGAATAGGAGAACCTCTTCCAAATATCCAAATACATTCATACATCACAATTCACATGTTCTCAAAAATGAATCTCTGTATATACCTATTAACACGCTACACATGAGGCCCCTTTACTATTAGGTTGATCCTATTATCTATACATTTACGCATTACATGTACATGTATCCCCATATATTCCCCCCCTTGGGATCATATCATATACATTTAAACCCATATATGCCCCCCTTGGGTCATAACATAGTACCCTCCAAAAATATTTGTCCTCGAAGATTTACAATTAAAGGCTTCACATGTGATGAAATTAAGTAATATGGTTTTCTTATGTTCATTCTTTATTCATTCCATTGATGATGATCCATCAATCCAAAATCATTTATTTTCTATCTTAATCCTTGGTGGCTAGTTGTTGCATAATTTTGTTTCCTTTGATTCCATGTATTGTTGTTGTAACTTCTCCAATTTACTGTAGTTGTTGGTCTGTGATAATAGCTTGTTGAAGAGTGGTTTTGTGATGCCTTGTTCGATGAATATTGATAAGTATTCCATCTTCTTCCTTGATAATGTTGATATCCACCTTCTTGACTTCCTTGATATATTTCATGATAATGAGGGTGTCAATATGGTTTTACATTTGACAGTTTTTATTCACTCTGCAAAACCATTTTATCTATCTTCTTTCAAATACAATGGCATCCTCTATCATCTTTGTTTGGTCTTTGATTACTCTAGCCTTGGAGATAATTCCATCATATTTGGAATGTACATCATCTAGATGAAGTTCAACTTATTCAAGTATCTTCTGGTGACCATCTTGAATCTTGTTTTCTTTCTCCTTTTGAAGCTGCAATGTCAACCCATTTATCAAATTCTGATGTTCTTCTTTGATTCTGGATTTTATTTCTGATTTTACCTCATCAATATTTAGGGATTCCGCAATCGTCTTGCAAATTTCATCTTCAAGTATTTTGGTAGATTCTTCATCCAAGATTCTTCGAAAGTTTAATGACCTAGAACCTAAAAATTTTACCACAAGTCCCTTTTATATGTAGTCTAAATAACATCCAAATTTCTCTACCTGAAGTGTCTCGAAAAAAATGTTATAGCGAAAATGCCAAGATGACTCACTTCAAGAAGCAAAACCCTAGGATCGATGCTCTGATACCAAATGTTATTATCCAAGTGCTTAAGATATCAGAATAAACCAAAAGTACACACCATGTACACCAATATGAGCATGGATCACAACTCCAAAATAGATAAGAGAGATGAGTTACACAATAACTCCTTAAAGAATAGTAGAACCTCCTTCGAATATCCACATACATTCATACAGCATAATTCACATGTTCTCAATAATGAATACATGCTCTCTAAATATACCTATTCACACACTACATATGAGGCCTCTTTACTATTAGGCTAACCCTATTACCTATACATTTACATATCATGTGTACATTTAGCCCCATGTGTAACCCCCCTTGGGATCATATCCTATACATTTAACCCCACATATGCCCAGCTTGGGTCATAACACTTGTAGATGAAGTTGTTGATCTAGAGTTGTTTTCACTCGACAAACACATGAAGTAAGCAATCAAACAAAAGCATAAAAGAAGGAAAACCAACCTGGAATATGAAGTAATACCCACCACTAAAACCGTGGTGATGGATGCAAGAAATCCAAGTTTATCTTCTTATACCTCTATAGGATTAGCCATAGCTTAACGAAATGTACATAAAGTTGTCAATCTAGAAAAACATGTTGATGTTTTGGTAGCATCGGATAGGTACATCCACATAGGCATGTGTTTTTCATGTGGAAGTTGTCGAAAATATTCTAGTCTTGAGTTTACTTTAGTTAGAAGGAATTAATTAAAGTAAAATTGTATTTATTAGTGAATTGAGTTATTTAAGGACATTCTTAGCATACAGTGTGTAATCTAAATCTTAAATGGGTGTGAGAAGTAATCTCAATCGTAGATCACTTTGAAGATTAGAAATACATTATAACTTGTGATTATAAAAGTAAGGCTAGGAGGAGGAAGACATTGGTGTTGAGAGAGTCGACACAGTCGAGATTGTTGACGAGAGGTCGAGGTCGAGGTTGAGAGACTTTGATAGAGACAAAGGTATGGACTTGTGTGAGATACACTTGTGAGAGACTTGGTGAGAGACCAAGGTTGAGGATAGCAAAGACATACTTTTGCTAGTGTGAGGAGTGTAGGATCAAAGGACTTTTGCTTACACTAG
>SNQJ01S0010514.1:35549-54805 GCA_010110895.2 Picea sitchensis
TCTCAGTTGTCCAACAAAACCAATCAAGTGTATTGGAGAAAACTCATGGTCGCAAATCTAGTAGCGAAGATAGAGCAAAATCTAGGTGGGAGAAGTACCTTCCTCGCTAAGAGGGAGTGTTGATGGTTTGGTAGCATCAAGCAGGTACTTCCACATAGGCATGTGTTTTGCATGTGGAAGTTCTCGAAAATATTATAGTCTTGAGTTTACTTTAGTTAGAAAAAAATAATTAAAGTAAAATTGTATTTATTAGTGAATTGAGTTATTTAAGGACATGCTTAGCATGCAACATGTAATCTAAATCATAAGTGGGTGTGAGAAGTAATCTCAATCGTATATCACTTTGAAGATTAGAAATAGATTGTAACTCAGGATTATAAAAGTAAGGCTAGGAGAAAGAGGAAGACACTGGTGTTGAGGGAGTCGACACAGTCGGGATTGTTGACGAGAGGTCGAGGTCAAGAGACTTGGTGAGAGACCAAGGTAGGGAATTGTGTGAGATACACTTGTGAGAGACTTGGTGAGAGACCAAGGTTGAGGATAGAAAATAAGAACTTTTACTAGTGTGAGGAGTGTAGAAGCAAAGATGGACTTTTTCTTACACTAGAGTGAGGAATCTCGTTGGTTGGGTGAAGAGAGTTCATCCAAGTATTCATGAGAGGGTTGAATCACGAAGGGTTGTGATTCAAGATCTTGATAGGTGGAGAAGGAATTTCATCTAGAGGTCATACAGGTTAAGGAGGAGAGAGAGAAGAAGTAGCCACAGGTGGGTTTCAAAAGACATATACCAGAGGGAAGAGAAGAGTCATACAGATCTTGTTGTACGTTATTTTCGTACACATCCATAGGTCTCACTAGAGACAATCGCGGATATCCGTGAGTCAAAGAAGGGAAGTCGCGGATGTTCGCGAGCTAGGTAAGGGAAAGTCGTGGATGCATTGGAAAATGTGTTGGTACAGGGTCATACAACAACACATGAGTTTCCAGGTTTGTCTGCAATGTATAATTCTCTTAGTGGGCCATTTTYCCTATTACGAGAGCCCTAAATTGACCTTAATAAAAGCATCATTGGACTGGTTTTCCCTCCAGGGTTTATCCAAGGGTTTAACTAAAATTCTTGGTGTTCTTATGTGCTTGATTTGGTTTGTTTRTTTATGCTTYTKCTACATGTTTCATTGAGCAACCTAGCTGTGCTTTAATTTAGTAAATGAAATTTTGCTTGGAATTAACTGTTGGGTGCTAGGTTAAAGGGAAATTTCAACATGCTATCAGATCATACCTAGGGTTGAAAGAAGAGCCTCAACAAAGCAGACGAGGGAGTATGAAAGAAAAATCATTTATGGAAAATCAAGTCAATTACCATAAAGCCAACAAGTATCAACCTACCAATTTTATTGATTATGATTTTAGAACACGAGATGAACTGAATAATGTTCAAACATATTTTTATGACAAAGCCCAACATGTGCAATCCCATGGTCAAGATATTGTTGGTGTCATGACTCAAATCTAAGCATGAAAGCTTGTGTATTAGCAATGTCAATTTCAATTTAATAAGGTAAAAGGATGGCAATCCTCTGTAGAGGAAATTCCCACAAGAGTTTTTATTTTCATTGGAAATAGACAACTAACAATGCCCTCAAGGGAGTCACTCATGAAGTAGTATATGTTTCTTTATTATGGTAGGTTATAGAAAATATGGAAAATACTTAATATTTACCATTTTTTTGGCAAAAACGCAGTTTCATTCCACAGGGGAAAGTATCTAAGGACCTGGAAAATTATATATGGTCAAGTAGAAAAGATATCATCTCCTTGTATGAATTTAATGAAGCAACAATTCAAAAGTTTGTTGAATCCCCTACATGAAATATGGCATTAATTAAAGCATTGATTCATAATATGGAAAAGTTTGAAAAAAGGATGAGGCAGAGTATAACATCCTATAAGGATCCTTTCGAACAACATCATTTTCCCCAAGGAGATGTTTTGAACCAAATTTTTTAGGCTTGCACTTCATATATAGAGAAATGGAAAAAAGAAAATGGTGAAGCTTCCTCAAGCCATGTGGGGAAATCCTCTAGAGAACAATATTCAAATAAATGAAGAAGATCAACTCCCCAATTGAGAGAAAATGACAATTTACTTGAGAAATCCAACATACAGGATGGGGAAATGAACAATCAGCCACATGTACCAAGATGATCAATTTCCCCTCTCTTTCATATTTTCTATAAATAAGATGAATGCAATTGTATAAAGGTTTTTTGTTTGTGCATCTTTGTAGAATTTTCTATGAAATGTTAATGAAAGAGAAGCCATTGTTGACCAAGTTATTTAGAGATAGACTTTTCTTCAAAAATGTGTGGTTTGTGGAACTACGAACTCGCTGAGTTTTAGAATGGTGTAAGCATTTGCTTTTACAGTGCAGACTTTTCTCACATATGAGAAACTTATTTTATTACATTTATCTCACAAATTAATTGTCTATGGCATTGAGAATAGTACTATAATTAGTTTCTCATTTTTAGACTTTTCTATATTAAACTAGCAATTCAAACTATTGCTTTTATTATCTTAAGTGAATTTTTACTAAAGGTTTAAGGTAGTAATACATTTGGTGTTATGTTTACCTCATCAATTTTATTAGTTTAGCTTGTGCATCATTCTACACTTTGCAAATTAGACTAGTCGCATCTCATTTATTGCATTTGAAAATATCTAAACAGTGGATTGAGACATAACTGATAAAACCAAACAAAATCATTTAAAGGTTGTCAGGTCATAAATCAAATAGATTACCTATTCCAAATATTGTAAGGTCTAATTGAGACCTTTCATTTGATAGAATCCTTACTAATTGCATAGGGTCATTCAATACAATGAGCAACACATGTCATGATTGGGAATCATGACATGTTTGGTAGTTATCACAACATAAATTGTAGTTCTAACCATATCCTCATAGTGGAGGTATTATGTGCCTTAGGTGACCAATCATACCCTAGGTCTAGATCACTAGTATCAAATACTAAAATGGACTTCAAGCTTGTCTTTGGACTACTAGACACAATCTAGTTATTGGTATTAAAGTAGGAAAATTACTCTGTAATGATTGTATATGAACTTGATTCTTTAAATGTGTTTTACTTCTAGGGGAAATATCTTAGAATATATGACAGTTATATTGCCCGAACATACAAGTTTCTTTTTGTTTTATATCGTAGGCAACATATAGAACTTAACTTTGTATTAAAAGAGTCAAAATTTTGTAAATTTTGCTTGTTGCATTGCTTCTAACGCAACCGCTTAATATAACATGATGTTCAGTTACTGTAAAAAAAATTATTGTATATGAACTACTTTACCCAATATGTTGATTAGTATTAGAGAAGAAAAATTCCTCTCTTAATATTGAAGTGCTTTACAAAATCTATCTATTGATATATAAGTACAAGCCTCTTCAATAAATCTAAAGATCTCGTTCTCTAATAATGAACAACACCAAGATCATTTCTAAGCTATAACAGTGCGATCCATTACCACCACTAAGGAGTTCATTGTTCATCAACATAAATATTTGGTGCTTAATATAAATACTTGTGAGATTTTTTTTATGTAGGTGCAATAGAGAATGTGAATAAATGAATGACTATTTGAAAACTCTCCAAGTAGAAAAGGCACAAAGTTTTTGTCAACACTTGTGAATGCCTTTATATACACTTACATCTCCAAACATGGTGAGAGATATTTCCACTAGCTTTGTGACATTGGATGTGAATGTGTGAAACCTAGATTGAGTACCTAGGAAGAAATCTCTTTGTGCCTCTATTTATGCATATATTCAAACATTTCATGCTAAACACACTATATTTTTTATTTAGTTTGAATATATGATTTCTATACAGCTCTACATATATAGATTATTTATGTAAAATAATCTAGTTTGTATAGAAGCACACTAGATTCGTGGTCAACCTTTGGAATAATGTAAATTAGCTCTCGAATGTAGATAGCAATATAAACCTAGTTTCTAAGTAAAGAGATATTGGGGTGAGAGTATTATATTTTTTACTCTTTATCTAAATTAGCGGTAATAAAATCTTTATTGGCTTTCTTAAAATAAGATATGTTTGTGTTCATGTGGACTTACTCTTGTGGTTTTTGCTTAGTGCAATAGCTAGAATAATTAGCCTTCAGTTTGGGTTGATCACAAGTTGTTTTGTTCTATTGYAATATTACAAGTTTCCTCCTAAGAGGTCACATGTTTGAATCCAGAGGAGTTAGGGTATGTACACATCCATAGACTTTAGCAGTGAAATAGTAACACAAAGGGGTCCCTTGTCCCACAAACAAGGSGATCTCATAAACCAATTTGGTGTTTAGCTTGGATGTAACCTTAAAATAAGATTATTATTATTGTTCTTGTTCTTGTTCTTGTTCTTGTTCTTGTTCTTGTTTTTTTAATAGAAATCATTGTTGTTGGAATATTCACTAATACTGAGAGGGGGGGTGAATCAGTATTAGGCACTTTTTACCATTTTTAATCACAACATGTAAACATTAAGTTATCAACAATTTATCACTTGTGATTGCATTCAAGATATCATAACCACATATACACAGTAGACAAGAATTTTACATGGAAACCCAAATGGGAGAAAACCACAGAACGTTTTTAATATATATCTTTAACATCACATCCACGGGAAGCACCAATTGAAAGGAGTCACCGACCTAAAGAAATCTCCAACTCCCTGATTTACCAGCACCAACTAGAAGGAGGCACCAACCCCCTAGTTTTATGAGCACCAACTCAAAGGAAGTTGCAACTCCCCTGCAAGCACCAGCCTACTATATGAAGACACCAATATTCACGTGCACCACCCAACCACCCTTTAAATATACACAAGAGAATCATCATGTCACGGTTACTGTCACTGATAACGATACATAATCATCATCAAAATTGGTTCAACCCAAATAACCACATAAAGCTTATGCCAAGATCTCCAAAATGTCTTCCAAATCATATGCCCAAAAATCACCAAGATCTGCCTCGAGCATGTACCAAAACCTCCAAGATGTACCTCAAAGACATATAGAAAAACACACCTCTCATAATGTGAAAACCCTAGTGCGTGATATCTCATATCATCAAACCTTCTTCAACTTCAACATCAACTAAGGAGCATCTTCTTCAAACCCTTCCCCAACTTCGCAGGAGTGGACTAGGCAACGAGCGAGGCCTCGCGTGACGAGTCTTGGACAACCAGTCGAGTCCTTGTGGGACACCCTATACTTGACCCATGGGGGTCACCTCAGATAGGGTTTCCCGAAAACCCTTCTCACATCTGAAACTTCAAGAACTCCCTCCTTCGCACAACTCTACTACTTCAATTGCGCTAAGATATCACAAGCTTCCTTTATGAAAATGAGAGGCTCTTAATGTGCATTTATATTCTTCCAAGTACCTCATTTACTTGTCTTTAGGGCCAACCTACAAATTCTTATTTGCAACCATTTTTCTCCTTTACTTGATTTTGGGGCCTACTTATAACTTCTTATTTGCAACCATTTAGAAGCAATTTTTACATGATCATCTTTAAGACGGCATATCTCTTCAACCGTGAGGAAACACGTGGCGTGCCCCCTGCCGTTTGAAACGGCTTAATGAGGACTATCAATCCATGGATGTTTTGCATGCACTCGCAATTTCCTTCATACTTTTTTTATTCAATCAACTTTGGGCTCCATGACCACACCTCTGGGGCTTCCTGGCCATATTTTCAGGGCTTTTTGACCATACATAGTATTTTATTTTCTTAACAACTAGGTATTATTGTAGGATTCATCAAAGCATCTTCCTGTGAGGATCATGCTTAGAGATACACCATAAGGGGACCACTTTGGAGACTCCTTCAAATAAACCCATAACTTTTAGGGGCTTTTGGACCTACTTCGAGGCTTCTTCTAGGGTTGACATCAATGACGACCAATTTTCCAACAATTGTAGTTAAATTAACAATATTTTTGTGACAGCACTATACATCATACCAATACATCAGAATTACATACATATATAATTGATCAAGAATAATATTGATTTCTAACCTCCCTTCGCAAAACGTGGGGGAGAGAAGTTGGTTTTTTCTACTAGGACTTTTCATATCAATTTCCAAAGTACATGGATAGATTCTCACAAATTGGTTACAAATTAAAACACATAAACATAGCATAATTAGCTCAAGAAAAAGAGTTTAAGGGATACATGATGTCCTAGGTGGAGATTCATTTCAACCTCGTGAGTTATCTGGGAACGGTTAGATTTCCTTCCCCTTGTAAGGAGAGGGGAAGGATTTGGTGCCTTCTTCAAGATTTCGACAAAGGAGATGGATTTAGAGGGCTTAGGATGGAATTAGTCTTCTGGATCTGCCTCTTTTTCCTCTTCCTGAGTTGAATCTCTTTCTTCCACCTCTTACTCTTCTACATCCTCTTCGTGATACTCTTCTTTATCCTCCACTTCTTCTTGTAGATTAGACATTGGATCCTTGGGGGATGGATTGGTGCCACTGTTGGGATGGGCTAGTTCAGGATTAAGATATGCCTCCTATTCCTCTTTAACCTCCTTCTTCATATTATTCGAATTTTTTGTTTCCTCTAAGTTCCTCAGAACTTCAAATTGGTCGTTGCTAGATGTAGGTGAACTAACTAGAGATGGATTTGGATGAGATGGCCCTTTTCGTTGAGATTTTCTTCGCCTAATTGGGATCATCTTGAACTCAATATTCATCATTGATTGTTGCTCTAACGGGGGATACTCTTTAAGTTTTTTGAATAGATTTTTGCAAAATTTCCATAAGCATGGCAGATCATGCACTTGAATGGGATCTATTCATAATCTAGAACTTGATGGCGGCTCCATCTATCTAGATTGATTTGTAAAGCTTCTGGGAATCCCTTATCCAAGTCCACCTCCATGCATATTCTCGCACAAGAATATAGGTTCCCTTTTGGGTATGCTTGGTTAATAAAATGACCTAGTTTGTTTCTAATCTCTCTTATAGAGCATTCATACTAGAAAATGAGTGGAAGATTAGGTAATTTGATCCACAATGGAGTTGTTGTAATATCCTATTCTGGGTTAAAGTCTAGGGTATGTAGGGAGAGTGTCATGCCCCACATTATTAATCGTATTATTATTTAATAATAATATCGAGATGATCCATTTTTGCGTAATGATCATCCTAATATTATTATTAAATAATAATACTAGTAATAATGTGGGGCATGACAGAGAGATGCATTCCCCTAGAACCCTTGAAGTAAGGCCTAGATCTGAACACCAAATGTCTCTTCTTTGTTAAAAAAAAGAAAGACGAAATAACCACGACCAAAGCCAGATAGAATTACCTATCCATTTAGCTTGGGGAACCATTGTTTCGCTACCCATGCTTCCACAACTTTTGGGATGAGCCAAAGACCTTTAAATTTTTCAACTAAATCCCGCACAACTAGAATGAGGGCTTTCTTTCTTGGCTCCAAAGATGGGAGGTCCAAATGAGGAATGTCCCCCAATCTTTTGACAAAACTTTGTGGTTGAGACTGATTTTGTTTCCTTAAATCCGTGGACCAACCCATAGAGATGAATGCCTCTTAATAGGTTGCATCCATGGCTTATGGATCATCTACAGATGAAGATCATGACCCTTCACCTTGGCGACTACTCAACTCCTAATGATTGTAAGAACCAGAGCCAGGCCCCAAATCTCCTCAACAAGGTCTTGTGTCTCCTTTAGCGCATCGAATATGGAAATTCACAGTATTTGCAATCGAGAGAGGCTTCAACATGACGGAGTAGATCAACGGTGACTAGGGCAACACTGACCGCAACAAAAATACTCAAATGCAACATTTTTTTTTTAGCATATTTTCATTAGACATGCAAAGGATATGTCTTTGCAAAGGGATATGACATTATTATTATATAACTATTGTTAGGTAGTTGTGTAAAGTTTAGGAAAATAAAGAAAAAGTGAGTTCACTAGCCATTAATGGACCATAGCAAATTAGGCTTTGTCATTATATATGGGTACATTGGTTTTCTTATATGTTCATGGTGTATACCAACATAGAAAACACACCTCTAACCAATATAGTTTCCAAAGTACATTTTTTTCAGTGTTGCATAGGTTTGCATGTCTTATCATGATGATAAATAAATAAATTAGTGTATTCACACGTCACTATCTTCTCTTTCTACTCTTAAATCACAAGTTGGGTGGTAGTGATTGTGCATTCACCTCATTGATCAAGTGTCTTATACTAAGGTAGGTAGTCTAGCGTCATTGACAAGTTGTTGTCATCAACCATAATCATCAAATGCTAGTTGTTGATTGATGTCATGTTCAATGCTCAACATCGAGGTAACTGGGTTGGATCTAACATAAGATAATTTCAACATATAAGTATTAATTGTTACTCTAATTAATATGCATAACATTTAGTAAGTGGCTACCCCCAAAGTCAACAATAGTCATATGTCAATAGTTAGTATTTACAAAAAAATGGATTTCAAAAGGAAAAAATCCCAAGGAAACAATAAATTAGCAAACAAGCATTACACAAGTTATGGTTAAGTGTTAAATTAGATGAGCTTCCCTAAGAATATGTTATCATATAAATGTGTCCAATTATTTCACTAAACTTGTGATATGATCTCAAAAGTAATTGAGGCTAGGTGCAATTTATTCTAAGCAATGCTAATTGTTGTGATATTTTATTATATCTCATAAGAAACCAATCATTATAGGAAATTTTCCCTAAATAATGTATCTCAATAACATACCCTTAGTGTAGGAATGTAATCTCACCTCACTCTCCATCCAAATAATGAAATAAAACCATTTTTTCTTACTTTGGTTCCTTCTCAACCTAATTGGGAAGCCTAGCATATTTTTTCTCCCATCAAAATACGAAATATGGGAACAAATTAGATATTAGAGATTCATTATTAATTGGAAAATCTAAAAAATACAATTAGCATATTCACAATACTTACAAAAGTAGCAATCAATGCATTTAATCCCTTTTTCCCAGTATGATGAGTGGCCTTTCTCTTTGAAACCCTAGCCTTTGAGGTCTTAACCCAAAATATATAATTACTTGTTTTAATTATGCAAAAATAAATTTTGATTTATCAAGAAAATCAAAATGATGTTTTAAGCAAACTTCAACACCTGTGTAGACTCCTCAGCAAATGTTATTTTCTCTTCCAACTTCTCGTGGATTTTCATTAATTCTTGTTATATCTTTACAAGTATGTCTATGACCTTATTTTAATCATGTCATCATTTTTAATGCTTTTCAAATTTTTACTTTGGTTGCAATGGAATTTCTTGAAATTCTAAGGCATTTGCAATTGATCCCTCCTTACATACCAACCCTCACCAAACATTGACTACATATCTTGTCTCACCATCTTTTTCAAAGCTAATTGTATCTTAGAGAATGGGAGATGGAGATGGTCTCTAAATAGTTTAGAACAAGCATCCCCCAAACTATTGATAAATATTCTCCCCTTATCAGTGCTTTGGATCTCCACATTAACAATATCAAATTCTATAGATATACCATAAGTACTAGTACATGATTGATATGTTGTTGATGTGGAAGAAGAATGTTTTGTTCTAAGTGTTGTATCCATATTGGTTGGATCACCAACCTATTCCCCAACATTACTTATGATTGTTATTGATTTTCTATTGGATCTTTTGCTTGACTCAAGAGCGCTTGGAGAATCATTGATTTTTGTGCTGCTTGTTCTTGAATTTGGGGCTTTTGTTGGGTTTTATGTAATTGTTTTTGAAGAATTGAGATATGGTTTCTAGAACAAAGAATTGATGCCAATAATGAATCTGGATCATCATCTCCCTATCAAATGAAAAATAAGTTTTCATGGTCATGGATTCTAGTTATTTTAGGAAATGTCTAATTAATTTTAAACAACTAAACAAATAAAACTAAAAATATATCAAATTATATATATGTGTGTGTGTGTGTGTTGAGGTATTTAGTTACCATATATTTTTCCTCCATTACCATTACCTTATCTACAACTAGTCAAGGGTCAATGCTTGTTATTAAACAATGGCTTAGCTTGCCCCCAAATAGGAATTGTCCTAGCTTGTTGTTATTCATTCCCTCGCTTGCCCTAGCTTGCTAATGGATTGATCTCCCTCTTTAACAAGAATATAGGCGACGAACTGATTAGAGAGAAGAAGATGCAACTAAGAGCTAGCTTTCTCTTCAAAAAAAATGTTTCCAATAGCTTCATCGACTATTGAGATAACATAGTGATCTTTGTCTTCCTCCATTTTGTAAGAGTTCCTCTTTCCAAACAATGGGATTTTGTCAACTTCTAGGAGAATGGATCGATGTCCCTCTTCCTCCAATCTTAGACCTCCTCATGTCAAACCCTCTCATTAATGGATTAATGGAAATAAGTGATTTCCCCTTTGTGTCCTCAAAGCTTTGATGTTGTTTTAAATGCAAATTGATTTTGGGTTGCATCATTTTCATTTTTTATTTTTAATGCACCAATCAATGCTAAAGACAATGCGAACTATCACCAACTTTAGTGTTAACCTATGAAAAAGTATTGTTTTTAATGCTGAATTAATGAACCAAAATATAATTGATCTAGGACATTGAATCTGGCACTAATCACTCCAAAAATAGCGCACCGAAATAGTATATCCTAATATAAGGTGTGTATTCCATGGTCTCTCAGGCTAATACAATGCAACAAAACTTATACAACAACATAAACCATTCCAATCTAGAATGCATGATGTGTTTTCAATTCAAGGAACCTCAAACACATGTAAAATGACCTTGGTGTGTGAGTTTGTTCATAGATTTATACATATAATCAAAGCACCTTTTGGTTTATACAAATGTTTCAATGACATTTCTAAGGATGATAATATTCATATTTGTTGAAATGTTAAGTAATGATTTGAAAAAAAACCTCAAGGATTAATCAACACATGAGTCTAAGAACAGCATCTAAAATCCCTAACATAATTCACATGGATATGTTGATTGATACAATTATCATGAACCAACTAATTGTTGATTCCTATTTCCATTCCAAAAAAGATTTAGATATTTGGTTTGTCAAAGAGGAACTCAACCAAAGCCTTAAAGATAAGAAGGATCCGCGTGATGGAAATTTTAGAGATGTAACAAAGGTATAATCAATTTCGTGCCACATAAGATATCAAAAATTATGTCGTTGTCTCATCTTCTATGGATTATTTAACAAGAAAAGGACTATGGTTAAAATGGAACAACAAACAAAAATAATCTTTGGATTATTTAACAAGAAAAGAACTATGATTAGAATGTAACAACATACAAAAATAATTGACTAAACTCATAATGTTAAGTGCACCAATATTACAATGTTCAAAGTGGGATAAGGGATTTCATGTGCATGTGGATTTCATGTCCATGTAACTAAAATGCACATGATCACTACACCAAGCATGGATGATAACACATATAAGAGCAATAACAATAAAGAGAAAGAATAAAAGATATGGGGGCACTTGCACACCCAAGTTAAATGCCTTTACAATTTCTAAGAGATGGATGAAGACATATCCAAAATAGTACTCAAATAAATAACAATAATTTGATTCACTGGCACTAGCATGATGCTTATGCAAGAGATGGAGACCCCTTTTAATACAACTTCCAAATAACTTAATGATTAGTCATTATTGTGTGTAGGCAACAACTCTAAACTAACTTATTAGTAAGTCATTATTGTGTGTAATGAACAACTTCCAACTAACTTAGTGATAAGTCATTTAATGACTTAACTGTTAGATTAATCATCTTATAAACAAACTCAATCAAATACCTACGAGATGAATATACATGCTCCCTTTGCTTTCTATCCTCCCTTGTGGGCCATGTTGTGTGGGTGTCAATATTAAATAATGAGTAATAAAAAATCAAATACATTGTATTTGACATCTTGGAATAGTTTCTACAAATTTAAAATCTCCTCTCCCCTTTTGCCCCCTCCTCGTGTATGTAATAAGGTAAGTCATTATTGTGTGTAATGAACAACTTCCAATTAACTTAGTGATAATTCATTTAATGACTTAAGTATTAGATTAATCATCTTATAAACAAAGTCAATAAAATGCCTATGAGAGGAATATACATGCTCACTTGCCTTCCATGTCCTCCCTTCTGGACCATGTTGCATGGGTGTGAATATTAAACAATGAATAATAAACAATCAAATACATTGTATTTGCCATCTTGGAATAGTTTCTACAAATTTAAAATCTCATCTCCCTGCCTGCCCCCTCCTCATGTATGTAATAAGTGGTGGACACAACAAGTCATCACCTTTAATAAAACTCTCCCATAATAAATAGTATTAGCCTTCATTAGGGGGTATTAGAATTATCACAACCTTGATTAGTGGTATGACATTCAAACAACCTTGATTAACAAATCTTTATATAGACAATCTTTAACATATTGACACATCTTTTTTTCATGGATTTGAATTTTTTTTGGCAATCCTTTAAATGGTGCACTAAAATTAAGCTTGATGTTGTGTATTTTTAGAGCGAGAAAAGGCCAAGGACACCAATTGCGAGATTTCAAATGAACACACAAGACATGATATGGAACATTAGGTACACAAATGACTGACATTAATTTATTCAATATATAGTGGATGAAACTTAGTGTTCCATCCATATTTCAATACCATCTAACCACATTGTATGGTTTATTATGCCTACAAAAATTAATGTATATTGTTGTTTATTTTAAGTAACAAATGATAACATATTAGATGATCTAACAACAATCAAAGCATATGTCGAGTATAAGTGTTCTATCAAAAAAAATGAAGACCTAGACATGTACATGGACYTCCTACTATTAAATCATGTCATCAATAATGGGTAGAAGAGAATATGGCAGTGAAGTCTACAAATATACTAGATAATGTATGAAACGAACAAGAAGTTGGAGGTGATGATATTACACGAGATGAATACTTTGAGACAATTGTTGTTTGTGGATGTTATGTATCTCATGGAAAAAAAGAATTCTAAAAGGGTATTGTACAAAGACATTATATAAACAATGACCTCCTCGTAGATATTACACCTCCTATTATTGATTTGAATCCAATAGGAGTTGTGGTAAGAAAATTTAAAATTTGATATGCTTAATAAATATTGATATTTCCTCCACATCTTATTTGAATAATTAAAAATTTCCATACTGAATACTTGCAGAAAATAGTTCATGGTTTAAATTTTCCTATAGCACCAACTTACGACCTAGAGGTAAATGACCATTTATCAATTGATACATCTGGCTATGAGATGTGCATATATAATAGCTTTGAAAATGAGGAAGTGATGAATATAAGTAAAACAACAATTTAAAAACTTTTTCAACTTATACTTAAACCATTCAATTATATCCAATGAGCAATGAACAATAGTACAAGAGTTACACCAATACACCATGCACAATATATGAGAAATAATCAATAGTTATTGTTCAAGGGAAGTAATGACTTCCAAAGGTAGCTACAACTTTCAAATATAAAAGGAGGGATAAACCTCCAAAAGGAAGATACAATCATCCAATATCAAGAGACGGTTGACCTCTCCATCCTTGCCCCTTCCTTCCACCCAAGAATATATGAGAGATAATAAAACTTTACATTAAATTATCACCATCAATCAACCATCACATAGAACCTGATAATGTTTCATGAGATTTCTTCAACTTCTGCAATTCTTCAATTCTTGGAATACTATGATCATGTAGATAATATTACTCAATGTATTCTCTGAAACTCCTCCAAGTTTCACTCCTTGAATCCTCCCAGAAAAGGACTTATAGAGAAAATGGTAGACCTTATTCAATTTTGGTTTATTCGGGAGAGCGAACTTGTACAGCATGCCCCGCTCTCAAATTTTAACATCACATTCTGAAATTTTTACACGAGAAACTACAGCCCGTACTCTTTCCAATGCAATTGGTATCACTTCATTTGGATTCTCTATGAAGACGTTATGACTATTTTACCCAGAAAACTTGTTTATGACTAGCTTTGAGACTAGTCAAAAACCCTATCTTTCACAGGGTGTATCTCCAAAATTATAGCAAATTAAGAGCTGAAATTTTTACCACAGGTACCTAGATATGTCTTCTCAGTACCATACCAATTTCACCATCTGAATCGTTCTATAAAAAACGTTATAGCGAAAATGGTAAGATGACCTGTAAATAACATACCTTAGAACACATCACCAAAAGACTTCATCCTCCCTTGAAATCTAGCCTTCTTTACTTTAGATTTCCTCTAAAATTCAACTTATATCTCCTTGTTCATTAACAAACTTGTGTGTGTTTTTAAAAATGAATGTTTAATGAGATGTATTTATACTCTTTATGTCACTTCCTTTTAACATTAGGGCCGACTTGACACTTTCTTATTTTGTAATTATTTTCTTTAATTATCTTCAGGGTCAAACTGTACTTCCTTCTTCAATTCACTTTTTCATCTTCAAAAAATCATTTCTCCTCAACCATGAGGATCCATGTGACGTGTCACCTACCACTGGAAACAACATGTTGTGTACTATCCATCCATGGGTGTTGTATCTACATGTGCATTGTCCTTCATGTCCAAATACCTTCATCAATCTTGTGGTCCAAAACCAATGACTAGGGTTGACATCAATGACAACAACCAATCTTCCAACAATTTCCCCCTTTGTCATTGATGGCAACACTCATGCTCCCCCTGACATCATGATCCCAATTTCTCTCCTCCTTTGACATCAATGGCAAAGCGTGGGGTTGCTCCCCCTGAGTTCAATGGCATAAGGTAACCTCCTTCTTTGGGGTTGCTCCCCCTAAACATGTGGCACTCAATAATACTTCATCATTATTTTTTGTCTTTGGGAATTTCTCTTTCTTTGAATCTTTTTGTGTGGCTTTTGTCTTCTCTCTCTTCTTCATGTCTAGGATGTATATGTTGTTCGGTCTTCTTGTTGCAGTTGCAACCAATCTTCCTGAGTTATTTTCTCTGATTTTACATTTTCAGGAGTCAAACATAAGAATGTATCCTTGATCACACATTTTGCTGACACTGAGGAGATTATGCTTCAGATCTTCAACCAATAGGACTTTTCCTGCTTTTACATTTTCACTTCCAAGCTTTACAGTTCCTTTTCCAAGTATTTTGGTAGATGAGTCATCTCAAAATGCAACATTTCCACTCTTTTTCTTCAAACTGACAAATTTTCTTTGATCTCTAGTCATATGAGATGAGCACCCACTGTCTATGAACCATTCATCTTCTTCTTTGCATTCTTTAGCGACCAATGCTATTCGGTTGTTTTCATTGTGTGGAATTTCTTTCCTTTTCCATATTGTAGTTGGTATCGAGACATTTGGCATATGATTATCTTCCTTCATCTCTCTACAATCCCGTGCTTTGTGACTAAGATTATTGCACTTGTAACATACAATATTTTGATCCATTAATGGGTCAAATGGATTATAATTTCTGTTGACAGGTCTACGAACATTTCCATATATATTATTTTCACCATTCATGTAACTTGCGTAGTTTTTCCTTTCATTGATTCTACAATTGATTGCCTTGTGTCCAAAATTTCTACAAGTATAACAATGTCCAAGAAAGAAATTGTGTTACCTAGGAGTAAGTGATATTATTTGTGGTGTAGTCCATATGGGTTCATGATTTACTCTTCTGTAGTTTCCTTCATAATGATTGCTTTCATATTTGATGGGAGAGGATCTTCTTGATTTCTCATTCCTTCTGAATTCTAGTCTTTTATCTTGTTGTTCAACTTGCTCTGGAGTGTTGGTTTCATCATTTTCATCTTCCTTCTCTTATTTTGTTGTCTTCAAACTGTCATTGTATCCTAGTCCTGTCTTGTCATTTGGAAATCTTTGACTGCTAAGGATCTCATCTAATTTTTCAGTTCTTTTTTCGAATTTCTTCAACTTTTATATTGTCAATAGTAGCTCCCCTTTTGTGTGATCCAATTCTACTTTCAATTTCTCATAATCTTTTAATTGGTCCTTCAAGCTACCAATGGTCTTTTCAAGCTTGTAATTCTCTTCTTCACAACTACTCAATTCACCTTTCAGTATTATGTTTGTGTTTCTAAGCTTGTTATATTCAGTTTCAACATGCTTCAACTTTTCAAGATTCTCATCTTCTTGTTCACTTTCTACGTTGTCTTTGTATCCCCAAAAGGAATCAAGGTTGGTTTCTTCATCTAAATCTTCTTCAGAAATGATTTATTCTTCTTTAGAACTTTTCTGATCATCATCCTGGGTTTCTTGGGTTATGAAGAGGACTTCTCCATCATTATCTTCTTCATCACTCTCATCTGAGGAGATGTCATCATCCTTGGAGTAGAAGCTATTTTTATTGTTGAGACTTCTCTTTTTATAGTAGCAGTTTTCAATAATATGTCGTATTCTACCACATTTAAAGCATTTGAGAGGAGACTTACCTTTGTATCTTCCAGTTCCCTTCTGGAACCTTCTTACGAAATTTGTTATTTCTTCATCAAGGTCGTTATCCTTGTCTTTTGTCTTCTTTATGGATTTAAAGGATGCTTCATTGTTTAGTTGGTCACGTTTTGTACATGTTCTCATTTCATATGCTATAAAAGACCCATGTAATTCATCCATTCTCATTTTGGTCAAATCCCTAGTTTCTTCAATGGCGGAGACCTTAGCATCATACTTCAAGAGAAGTGATCTCAACACTTTTTGTACAACCAAGGATTCATTGAGCTCTTCACCTAATCCTTTGATAGCATTAACAACTTCATCAACTCTAAGAAAGTAGGTTGCAATATCTTCCTTTTCATCCATCTTCAAATTTTCAAATTCTGCTCTATGTCGTTGAAGCTTGACCTGCTTAACTTTTGGATCACATTCATAGATACGCTTGAGTTTGTACCATACCTCTTTAGCAGTGTTGCATCCCATCCCTTTGCTAGCAATGGTCGGTGTCAATGCTCGTAGAATAACTTTTCTGGCTTTTGAATTACAACTCATAAACTTCTTCTCATTTGGATCGGTTGGAGCATTATTTGGGATTACATAGCCATTTACAATTGAGTACCAAATGTCTACTCCCAAAGTTGTTAGGTAATTTTTCACTCTATCACTCCAGTATGCATAATTGTTTCCATCAAATCGTTGAAGCCCGTTTGAAATGTGTCCATGGTCATCCATCTCTGCTTAGGATTTTCCTTCCAGTGATTAAATTGTTCTGAAGGCAACTTGCTATGATACCAATTGTTGATACTGAGAGGGGGGTGAATCAGTGTCAAGTACAATTTAAAAACTTTTTCAAGTTTTACTTAAACCATTCAATTATATACAATGAGCAATGAACAATAGTATAAGAGTTACACCAATACACCACAATACACCATGAACAATATATGAGAAATAATCAATAGTTATTGTTCAAGGGAAGTAATGACTTCCAAAGATAGCTACAACTTCCAAATATAAAGAGAGGGATAAACCTCCAAAATGAAGATACAATCATCCAATATCAAGAGAGAGTTGACCTCTCCATCCTTGCCCCTTCCTTCCACTCAAAAATAAATGAGAGATAATAAAACTTTACATTAAATTATCACCATCAACCAACCATCACATAGAACATGATAATGCTTACTGAGACTTCTTCAACTTTTGCAATTCTTCAATCCTTGGAATACTATGATCCTGTAAATAATATTACTCAATGTATTCTCTGAAACTCCTCCAAGTTTCACTCCTTGAATCCTCCCAGAAAAGGAGTTATAGAGAAAATGGTAGACCTTATTCAATTATGGTTTATTCAGGAGAGAGAACTTGTACAACATGCCCCGCGCTCAAATTTTAACATCATATTCTAAATTTTTTACACAATAAACTACAGCTCGTACTCTTTCCAATGCAATTGGTCTCACTTCATTTGGATTCTCTATGAAGACGTTATGATTGTTTTACCCGGAACACATGTTTATGACTAGCTTCAGGACTAGTCAAAAACCCTATCTTCCACATAGTATCTCCAAAATTATAGTGAATAAAGAGCTTAAATTTTTACCACATGTACCTAGATATGTCTTCTCAATACCATACCAATTTAACCATCTGAATCGTTCTAGAAAACAAGTTATAGCGAAAATGGTAAGATAACCTGTAAATAACATACCTTAGAACACACCAAAAGACTTCATCCTCCTTTTTACTTCAGATTTCCTCTGAAAATTGACTTATATCTCCTTGTTCATTAACAAACTTGTCTGTGCTTTTAAAAATGAATGTTTAATGAGATGTTTTTATACCCTTTATGTCACTTCCTTTTGACATTAGGGCCGACATGACACTTTCTTATTTTGTAATTGTTTTCTTTAATTATCTTCAGGGTCGACATGTATTTCCTTCTTCAATTCACTTTGTCATCTTCAAAAATTCATTTCTCCTCAACCATGAGGGTCCACGTGGCGTGCCACCTACCACCAGAAACAACATGATGTATATTATCCATCCATGGGTGTTGTATCTGCATGTGCATTGTCCTTCATGTCCAAATACCTTCATCAATCTTGCGGTCCAAAACCAATGACTAGGGTTGACATCAATGACAACAACCAATCTTCCAACATAAAGTTACATTATACTTCCATGGTTGTCAAATTTTACTTCAATTCCACCAAAGACGCCATAATTTATGTTGATTGAGTTGTAATATGGCATTATGTTTCATGAATTTTGGAAGTGAAAATAAAGTGTGAACATTTGTTTCATTGTATGTGTTCCTCATGGATTTTGAGGACTCTCCAGATCTCTTGTAATTCTCGAGAGTCCATCTGATACCATCTTTAGATAACTTCTTCTTTGTGTATAGAACTGTTAGCAATACCCTCCTCGCACTTGGTTCCCTAAGATGTGGAGGATTTTATCTACCCCTATTTATAGAACTGGCAACACACCCCAAAAATTATGGCTCAATTGTTGCAAAATCCTTAAAGTCGCAGATTGAGAGAATGAACCACACAAATTGATAAAAACGAACCATATATGAGGTCGACGTCAAGCTAGAGTCCATTATCACCTTATGCTCAAGTAAACCACCAGAG